>BQNB010119218.1:0-20850 GCA_026074375.1 Tanacetum coccineum
CCTTAGTTCCTGCTAGTACCTAGTACTTTCCCTGAATTTTTCACATTTTTCCATCTAGTAGATTATTTTTAATCATTTTTCTTAGGTTTTAATTTTCGAAAAATCATAAAAAATACAAAAATAACTTTTAAAAATACAAAAAAATAGTTTTTAGTTTTATAAAAATTACTTTTAGGTTTCCATTCAGAAAAATCATTTTTACAACTTTTAGATTTTTATTTTCATTTTTAAGCCTTTAATTTTAATTTTAAAAATAGAATTTTAATTTTAAAAATAGTTAAAAATAGTTTTCTGAGTTTTTATGTTATTTTAGACTTTTCTAAGTTTAAAAATCATTTTTCTTAATTTTTAGGACTTAATTTGCTATTTTTTAGGATTTAATTAGATTAAAATAGTTTTTAATTCATAATAAATTCAAAAATTATCAAAAAAATATTTTTCTTTTTCCTAAATTTTATTTTGTCTTGTTTTAGGTTTAGAAATTTAGTTTGCATTTTTAAGGTATAATTTCATCTTATTTGCTTATTTGTTGCGTTTTATTCGTTCCGGTTAATTGATTAAGTGCTTAACCGTTTTTGTTTGCTTATTTTACTTGTTACTTTAATTTAGTAGCTATAGATAAACAAAAATATCTTTTCTCTCATTAAAATCATAATCCAAGCTAAAGTGTGGTTTCAATTTCACAAGTCGTTGGGGAAACGACCCGGGAAAGCAAACTTCCCGGCAATCATACTTATATTATTATTATATATTTGTATAAGAATTTTCCTAGAGGGCTACTTTGGGAATTATTCTCTATACTTTTGTGTATTAATATAATATAGTGTATAAAAACTTACAATCAATGCCTTTTCACTATGTGATTTTTCCTCATCTTTATAGTGAGCAAGTGAAGCTTCTAGGTCTTGAGATGCTCCTCCATCCAATTTGATCTCAACCCTTGATTAAAACAAACTCAAATCCATCCCTTGGATCACGTACACGTTATTGTAGCCAATAGGAATCCACGAGATTGCCAGCGTGGATATGGAGGGTGTTAGTGGTGTCAGAAAGATCTTCTAGAAGTACTTTGATGCGAGTGTGTGAGGGTGAATGGAAGTTTACCCTGATTCGTTGCTAAGTAAAATTGGGAGGGAGGAGGATGGATACACAGTAATATTTGACCAATGTTTTATCTGTTTTGACTTGGGCTCGGGTTACTACACTCTGGGCCACGCAATGAATGGTGTTTATGGATCTGGATTAAGATTAAAATGGAATTTATGAATGATGTTTGGACTTAGGTTTATATGTTAATTAGATACAAGATAATTGAGCATGATCACGGCCCTATCCCTAAATGGGTACGGGTTGGCCCATTAAGGATGTATATGCCTTTGGCTTCGGTTTCTTGCACTCTTCTAATTTCGTGCTCAGGTTTTGTCCATTTTGCTTCATTTTTTTTCCAATTTTGACATATCCGTTACCTGCACAACACACATATACACTGCATTTTTTTGTCATTTTCGTTCATTTTTGTTCTTTTTAGCTCGTTTTTATTAGGTAAAAGGTATGTGTGTTTAAGCACATACCAAAATCCCCCATACTAAGCTATTGCCATGTCCTCACGCAATGTCATCAATACACTTAGAAAACCAAAAATTTCAACCCCCTTAGACTAATTACCTCGAAAAGTAAGTGTTCATCTAAGGGGATTAAGAAATCACTAGTTTTGATGAAGCTCCCGTTTTACCATTTCTGCATTTATATCATTCATACATATCAAAAACTTCACAAAACAAGAAAACACTAAAAAGGATAAATTCATCGTCCTTCGATTTCACCTGCCTTCCAAACCAAGCTTAAAAAGAATCATTATTAAATATAAGTTAGATGCTAACTACTCATAAATGCTCATTGTGAATGCAAACGCTAACTTTCTGTCCCTTATTCCTAAATTCTCTGTAAGTTTTATTATTATATTGGTGAAAAATAAAATTAAATACTTATTCATATCAACAGATAAACCCGGTTTATTAGACCACAATTAGTTTGAAAATCTTTCTAAGAGACGATATGGTGAGAATAAGGTCACATTAAGGTTTTAATTTGCTTTTCATGATTTAGGGGTTATCTTTTTATTTCATCTTGAAACAACTTAACTTCGAGGTCAGAAATGGAGGCTTTATTTAGATAGCGCAGGAGTCAAATTGGACTTTTTTCTTATTTTATTTGCAACATATTAAACATCGGGGATCCTTTGAATAACTGCCACACTCGGTATGCGGAGCCGACATGTCAAGGAGTCTTATTTCGACCTCGGTGATCCTCGACCTTTTTGAAGGCTGCAACAGTGGTTGTGAGCCGGCAAGATGCAGCCAACTTTTATCAGTCTTGGATTATTATTCTTACTATGAGCCTTTTTTTAAAGACTGCCGCATCGGTTGTGAGCCGGCAAGAGGCAGTAAACTTTTATCGACCAACAGTTTTTATTTATAATATTATTACCTACACCCTTTAGACGATACCACTCGGTTGTGTGCCGGCAAAAGAGGTAGATTGTCTTATTTCGGCTTCTTCGGTTTTATTACTTAATATTATAGGCCAAAATTTCAAGTCTTGTGGTCTTTTAACTACCCTAAAACAACGGTAGCGCAGCCGTCAGATTCAGTAGCTTATTCCCCTACAACACTGACAAACCTCTATGTGTACCCTTACTTTCACCAAAGAATCTCTACGAAGTGATTTTAAACTAAGAATCGCAAAAAAACCTAAAGTTACTTTATTTATCAACAATTATATGATTGTTATTAAGCTAATGGGAGCAAAAAGCCACATTAACCTCTATTGAGCTCTAAAGAGTTCCATCTACTCTACGCTTATCATCTAACTTTATTTAACTTGTTATTTCTCGTTCTTCGCAAATTTAAAATTTTTAATAAAAAGAATCCAGCGATATGCTTAGTCTAATAAACAGCTGTGTCTTATTTAAAGTCTATCATGGAAACTTCGCAAACTCATTGGCTTTTTCAAGCTAGAATTCACATTTTAAAGCTTCTTGTATAAAAGACTAGCAAATGCTTAAATTTATATAAGTTAAGAGGCAAGCTAGAGCGCAACATGCTCGATCAAGTCAAAATTTATTCCTTAAAAAGACAAAACTGCATATCAAAACACTTATTCTATTTTTGAAAATTTTTAATTTTGGCATAAAATCATATATTTTTGGTGGAAAAACATGGTTACGTAAAAGACCAATGGCAATGCCAAGTAAGCATCAATTGAAAGGACCCCCCCCCCATACTAGAACTACACATGGCTCCTCAATGTGAGACTGCCACCACCATACTAATCTTCAAGGCATAATCTAAATATTAAGGGGTCTCTACGCAAATCTAAAGCCGTTTATTAGTTATGCTAATAGATAAATGTTAAATCAATAAGATCTTGGATATCGGATTTCCCATTTTATAAGCTATGCGATGGATTGAGATCGAAAATTTGAACGATGGACAAAACCACGAGCATGAGAGTCTTCAAAATCCGGGCAATCCTGGACATAAAACACAAAACACGAGAAAGGAAGAGGCGAGCCTCCTCACATCACACTTATTGATAAATATTATACTAATATACTATTACTAAGGATAAGCATGGGTTACCACCCACGAAGCGCTTGTTTTTGTGCGAGTCTCTAGCTTGACTCTCCCCATATCATCGTAATATTAGGGACGAAACAAGTGGAAGAGCAAACTTCCAACGGACATTCATATGCCACCGGCTTTAAAGAAGAAAAATGAAAAGCGGAGATGCCGAGGTCAAAAATGATATCCTCACTCCCGGAGGAGAGAGGAAGAGAAGAATTCACCGGATAGGTGAAATAAGGAAGAAAAATTCAGATAACATATGTGAAGGAAAGATAATGGCGATCCTTAAAGGATAAGCTCACATATGTTGGAGAAAAAAATTTCTTATGAATGCCAGGGTCAAAAACTTTGTCCTCGGTCATCAAATCATCAATTAGAGCATCGTACAAAATCTTCTTCCATTCATTTTCTTTAGATTCCAAATCGAATAAATCACCATTCTCTTCGAGAGGCGGTTCATCGGTGAACCCCTTGAGAATGGAAACAACGCTTATCTTAGGAGTAGAATGATCATGGTGAAGTAGACACTCAGTCTCATCAACGTCACCACCTGGTCAGGAACATCATCCTCATTAAATTGGTAAAGGAGGTGTGGACTCAAGCAATGCGGCTCATCAAGGTTAGATAACCATAAGCGTCCTTACTCTTGATGTCCTCTATCACCTCATCAAAAAGAGGATTTACGTCACTAGAGATGTATTCGTCATCGAATTCGAAAAGAGGGTTCACGTAAATTTTAACATTATCTTCCGGAACGTCCTCATTGGATAGTGACTCATCATCACTAGAGGTATGTCACACCCCCGAAATCAGGACAACGCAGCGGAATGGTAACATTGGGGTGCTACTTCAGGGCACAACACAAGTCACGGAAAACGACCTTAAAATGGACGTTTTAAATAAAGTCATATTCTATTTAATAAAAGATCAGAGTTGCAACAGATTTCATTTATAATGTATTAGAAAACATTTTTAAAACGTTTGTCGAATGGTATGCAAGTTATTAAGCCTTCAAAAATTATATCCGCGCGACTCGAATGCTCCCAATGCTCAGCTTAGCAGAATAAAAACCTGAGAAAATACATGCAAAAACGTCAACAATAATGTTGGTGAATTCATAGGTTTAAGTAAAAGCAGTGTTGAAATAATTTAAGAAATATTTTAGAAGAAAAGTAGCGTTACAACATTTAAAAGTGTTATTTCCGAAATCCATCCGAAATCCAAGTAGTGATTCAGTAAATCAAGAAGTATTTAAAAGTGGACCACAAGATCGAAGTAATGGTGGACTAAGTACATATTCCGAAGTCCAAAACAAGTAATGTAGACAAGAGAAACACATTCATCAGTCTCTAAATTATATTTACTTGCACTAAGCTCATGACAACGAAGCCTTAATTAGATTTTTGCCCAATCGTAATATAGGATGCTTGCAACACCGGACACTCTCAATGTTAATGCCACCCGATCAAAACTAGTGAACCCAAGTTAGGTGGGGATTGTCAATCGATTAGATCTATCCAAACACCAGCGCTCACTATAATAGCAATTAACGGTTCATGATAATAGGGACTTCACGGCAATAAGGTAACTTAGGCATTAATAATCAGGCAGTAATCTGGATAGCATACACTTTGAAAAACACTTGTGTCCGTAGTAAAACAATCATGTCTAAAATTCACGGTTTCAAATATAGGTATTCACGATCTCAAATCATGTAGTAAACAAATCAAGCTTTAGTAAAAATAACCATGTAATGCTTACGTATAGAAATAAATAAGTTTATGTAGTAAAACGAGCATGTATTCCCCTCGCGGGTTTATAAAACATTGAAAAGATTGAAATGCGAGACTATGAACTCACAAAGTATTGAAAGGTAATTGTACTGTAGTAAAATATACAAGTTTGTAAACGAGCATGTATTCCCCTCGCGGGTTTATAAAACATTGAAAAGATTGAAATGCGAGACTATGAACTCACCTTGAGTGAATGGAAATCAACAAGTATTCACAATAGAAAATGCGTCACGAAGGAATCCGAACGGCAACCTAAATCCAAATATTAGGTCGTATAAGTACTAAACACTTTGATTATTTATAGGTCGTATAGCTCATCATACTATCGTTCGGGCTATCATAATTTAAGAGGTGTGTAGTGAAACGTGAAAATAAAGCGGGACGGTTAAAGATAAAAATTAGCTTCTTCCCCTATCCTTGAAAACCGATGAGGTCCACATCGAGGTGACCGAAATTAGGCTTTTATTAGGGTACTTGACTTAACTTATTTCATATACCTTAAGTCTCTTTAAGACATAAATCAAGTGAGATTTAATTTACACCATATACCCTTAGGCTCTTTAAGGTGTAAGCAAAGCAATTATTCATATGATATATATAGTATGCCAAATTCCGAATCCCGATGTGTACCTATTTTATTGGCATCGTCTTCCAAGTTAGTAGGAATTCACTAAAGTTTAAGTTGAACCGAACAACCTAATTTATTAAACATTATTAATATACAAGTGAAACAAACTAATGAGAGAAAAAGCCACAATTAATACTTATGAGCTCTAAAGAAAACCAACTATTCCACGCTTAATATCATGACTTATACTCGACTCTATCATTTCTTGTTCTTCGCACTTTAAAATCTCTAAGAAAGAGACTCGCGAATGCTTAGCCTAGCGAATTAAGATCGGCACTTTAATAAGTCACATAGACTAGCAACAATCTTTATTCTAATAAATTAAGTTCGGCATAATGGATAAGCCTACATAAGACTAGCAACAAACTTGATTTAAATATGTTAAGGAAAAAGCTAAGGTATAAAACCGGTCGGATCAAAATTTATTTCTCGTTCTCACCTTTATTTGTGTCACAACACTTATTTCATCACTTTATTCCAATATTTATCACTTTTTTCACTTTATCATGCACAATTTTTTTTAAATTTTTGCTATTTTCACATAAATCACATATTTTTAGTGGAAAACGGGTTACGTGAGAACAACGGACGCAGGTATAAACAAATCGATAGATTCCCCCCATACTAAAACTACACATTGTCCTCAATGTGAGATTCCCCCATACTAATTTCAATGCATAATCTTGATATAAAGGAGTCTCTACGCAAATCTAAAGCCGTTTATTAAGTATGCTAATAGATAAACGTTAGTCGAAAAGATTTAGGATATCGGATTCCCAATATAAGCATGCGAAGGATTAAAGATCGAGTGGACGGTGTACAAAACACGGGCAATCCTGGACAAACATCACAAACCACAAAACACGAAACACAAGAAAGGAAAAGGCGAGCCTCCTCACATCACACTTATTAATAAATAGAAAAAGAAAATATAGAAAGATAAGCATGGGTTGCCTCCCACGAAGCGCTTGTTTTTGTACGAGTCTCTAGCTTGACTCACCCCATATCATCGTGATATTAGGGACGACACATGTGGAAGAGCAAACCTCCATCGGAATTTCATTCAAGATGTTTGGATAAACATTGACGTATATGAAAGTTCCACTCCGATGAGATGTCGTCGGTTTAAGAGAAGAAAAATGAAAAGCGGAGATGCCGGGGTCAAAAATGCTATCCTCACTCCCGGAGGAGAGAAGAAAAGGAGATTCCACTGGATAGGTGAAATAAGGAAGAAAAAGTCGGATAACATATGTGAGGAAAAGATAAAGGCGATCCACAAGGGTGGGAAGGGTGGGTAAAACATTAGGCACATGAACATAAAGTTCTCTTGTCAAATTATCAGAAATATCTTCCACCACAACTCTAGTCAACTCTCCCTGATCGGGCTCAATCTCAAAATGAAACGAATCATACTCGGGAAGAGAAATATCAGCATGAACAGTGGTACTGCCACTATTCTTCTCTTCAATATCAAATCTAAAAGTCTCAAGCTTAGGTAAAGAGAGAAATGTCTCGGTTTTTTCCAAGAAAAAGTCACTATCCTTAACGGGGATAGGAAATGAAGAGGAAGACTTGAGCACAAAATCAGGAGTGGGTTGTCATTCAAAGATTCGATCTTAGCAATAAGGAGATTGATATTCTGTAATTTCTTACAAAGAATATCGTCCTTGATTGTTAGAAGAATATCAGTATCAATCTCTCCATCTTCAGTGTCAAAATCCTTCACCTTCTCTAAGCTGACAAGCTCAAAATCAGGAGGTAATGCCTTAACATAATCGATATCTTCAAAAGAATCATCATCACTCGAAGTATCATCATAAAACAATTGGTCATCGAGACGAATATCTTCTTCTGGATCAAAATCAGCTTCATGAATTCTCGGTGAAATAGGAGCGAGTTCACCGACGAACTTCTCGAGAAGAGAGTCAGTCTTAGGAGAATAAACAATCAAAGTCTCTTGATTAATCAAAGATTCCATAAGATCTGACTCATCATCAAAGTGATTTTTATCACAAAAAGGCACATCACACATATTATCGGAAGTAACCTCGGACTCACTTGGGATTGGGACAAGGTTCTTAACACTAGACTTTATTACTTCGTCCGATTCCGTTTCCGGAATAGTGTTAAGATGCTCGTCCCCCATACTTAGAGAGTTATCGGGTTCCTCGGTTGGTAAGTCGGGTGTGATTGCTTTAGACGATCTCTCTAGATATTCCCTATATTGAATAGTGTATTCATCATCATCATCGTCAATAATAGGAAAATTCCAATATGGAGTAAAACTTTAAGTTGCCTGCTCCTCATGCTCTTTCAGAACTGCCAGATTAGCCGCTTGCTCACGTTCAATACGCTTTTCTTCACGTTGTTTCAACATTTCAGCAATAGTTCGTGAATCATTAGAAAGTTGAAGTAGCAATTCCGGCAAACTCCATGGTTTAATTTGCTTTTCGTCCCAAACTTGAATTAATTTGAGAATTCTTTCCTTAGCCAACAATACTCTTATACTCATTTCTTCATGAGGAAAAATATTGCTATTAAAAAGGGTTCGATTATTTTTAATTAGCCTTGCCATATCTAGCAACATATCCTTATTCGATCTCCGAGGAAGTTGATGAGTGACGGAAAATTGCGGGGTTTGATCAAAACCGGAATAGTTAGAATTATGCTCAAAGTGGTTTTGATTCATCGGTTGACATTGAAAACTTTCATGAGGACCCCCATAATTACAACAAAGAAAACTCGATGAATTATGTGAATAATAATTATCATCATAGTTTTGATTGTAACACGGTTCCTGCTCATAGACAAACGGGAATTGTGGTGGACAATCATAACCATAATGAGAATTGTTTCCGCATAACTCGCACAAGTATGTCTCGTACTGGGGCTGTGGAGATGGGTAAGAAAAATCGGGTGTTTCATCTTTTAAAATGGGCTCGGGATTATTGACAAATTTGTCTCCAAAACTTACATTTGTACAATGCCGACAATTTCCACCGTTAAACGGACCTCCACACCACGAGCATCTTGAAAACCAAGACATGTCGAAGAATTATCGGATAAGAAGGTTAAGAAGATAAGAATTAAACGAATAAGAGGATAAAGAAGAATATTTTTAGATTTTTCAAATAATACATAAGGAAAAGAAATAATTAAGAAAGAAAAATATTTTTGTTAACCGAAAGTCAAAAGTACACGGTAGCTCTCTAGAAAACGCACAAAGAAGCGGAGGAGCGGGTAAGCGCGAAGCGTTTTAAAAACCTTTTCCTTTCGGGTCGAAGTTCGTAGGATCGACCCTCCTTATACCTCTCTTTTAGTTTGTTTACTAAAGGTGAGCCGAAACGATAATTAACAAACGGTTATTTTTTTAATATTAAAATAAAAGAAAATAATAATAGAAGTGTAAAATATTTTTGTATTTTTATATTTATATAATAGAAGAAAATATTCACAAACGAAAAATGATAACTTCACGAGGAAGGGTCTTCAAAACACTAATCTTCAAACGAAACGCGATAATCGTACACACCTCCCCAGCAACGGCGCCAAAAATTTATTTTTCTAAAATCCTAAATGACAAAAGAAAATTTTCAGAAAAAGAATTATATTTTTTTTTTATTCTATTTATTATGAATTAAAAACGATTTTAATCTAGAAAATTAATTAAAAATACTAAACTTATTCTAAAAGTTCAAGAAAAATCATGAAAAGTACTTTAGACTATTAAGAATGTAAGAAAAATAAAAACAAGCAAAAAAGGCTTAAAGAATAAGCAGCAAATAAGCAATTAAGCTCGTATAAGCTAAATCCTAAAACGACCTTAAGTATTTAATTAAATGAAATGTTAATGGAAAAGTCCCAAGGGCGAGTTGGTGTTGAGAGTGTGTGTTAAATACTTAGGAGTTAGGGTAGAGGTCACGGGTTCAAACCTTGGACCTCCCCATACGACTAAGTATTTTTATTTTTGAAAAGTTTTTACAAACTTTTTAGATAAGCCGAAAATAAGCACTTTTTATAAAACAGATTTTTTTTAAAACTCAAAAATAAGCTGAAATAAGCTACTGAAAGTAGCAGTTTGCTTTTAAAACTAAAATGGAACAAGCTAAATTTGGCTTGGCCTTTTGAGCTTAATAGGCTAAAAAGAAAAACCTAATAAGCTAAAAATGACATTCCCTAGACCTAAAAAGCACTTAAGACAAAAAATAATCAAACACTGTAAGCTAAAATGAGCTCAAACAAGCTTAGCAGTACTAACTTAGAGTTAGTACTGCTAGCTTATATCCCTAAGCTGCTAGTGCTTATAGAACCTTCAATAAGCACTTAAAACCTAATAACCTAAAAGATACTATCTACCTAGACCTATTAAGCTAATGTGACAAAGACTACTTAAAGAATAAGCTTAAAAGCTCTTAAAAACTAACAAGTACAATCTGTCTTATCAAGCAGTTTTAAAGGAAAAATGCTCATCTTTGAGCTTAAAATTTAGGCTGAATAAGCACTTGTGAGCTAGAAATGAGCTAGAAACATGACTTTAAAAAGTGACAAATTAAGCAGCATATGCTGATTTTTATTTTCTTTGATTTTTGTAGTGTGAAAATTACAAAGAGCAGCCCTAAATTCAGATTACCAAATGCTGTCTAAATCCTAAAATAAGTATTAACAGATTGAGATTAGGACTCAATAAGCTTGTGAAACAAACTTTAGAACTTAAAACTAACTTAAACTATTCTATAATAAGCTATGAAAACCTGACTTAAAGACTTTTAACTAGACACTAAGGCTAAATATGACAGATAATGCAGAACTTGGAAATGGCAAAAGCAAAACTTGCACTAATCCATTAAAAGACTCAATATAACTGAAATAAGTATTAAACTAATACTAAAAAGGCAATAAAAATAATTTAAGCAAATAGCAATGTTAACAAAGACTTGATACCACAGATTCTTAGAAAAGATAGCTAAAGTCTTAAAAATAAATTGTAAACCTTGAAAACTTATGAAAACAGATTATAAGACCTAAATCTAGCTAAACAAAGTTGGATTAAGAGCCAAAACAAGCTCAAACAGTGGTAACCATAGTTACCACTGCTTGTGCCAAACACCCCTTTAACTTTATAAAAAACATTTTTAGCTTAAAACAGATGGTGACTAAGAAATAAAATATAAAAAACACACAATTAAAGCTAGATGAAATTAAGTGCAATGAAGCATCAAAAAACATAATTAAGCCAGGAATATAAGTAAATTACAATTAAGCAGTTTTGAGGGGGACTAAAACTAACAGATTTATGGTAAAAACCTGGCACAAATGAATTATGATTAAGAAAACTAGAATAATGATTAAACTCCAATTAAAAGCAACTTAAGTAGAAACAAGCAGAAATTTAAGCAGGCCTTTATAAGACAAAATAAGCAAACAGTTAAATAGCTAAAATTGCGAAAAGGATAATGTACCTTTGTACAGCTAAAACATAGGACGTATTTTGCTCAAAAGAGCTTAAATCAACAAGCTAGCTTATGAAATAAGCTAAGAATAAGCGATATAAGCCCTTACCTCTCTGGCTTATCTTCCTTGTGGCTTATTCTGACCTTTTGAGAGATTTTGTGAGTTATGAAGGAAATGTAGCTCAGTTAGGCTTTTGTAAAGGCTTAACTGAGTGAAGTAAACACTAAGTAGGGTAACAAGAGCTTATCAGAGCTTATCAAATTAATTCAAAACGCATTTAAATTGAAATTACATTAAAGGAAAACATGAATTTAACATGAAACTTTTAAGGAACAAAGAGCTTTTATTAATAATGAAAAAGATTACAAGATTAAAAAGGAGATTACAATTAAAAGTAAATAAGCTGAAAATAAGCTACTCTAAGCTACACTACTCCTACTCCTAGATGATCTCTAGCTATGTGATTTGTCCTGCTATTTATAGCTGTTGTGAGAAGGTTCCAGAACCGTGAGACGCTCCTCAATCTTCAATCCTCACCCTTAAATCCAAACCGCCTCAAAACCAATTGATCTAAGCCCTTGATTGACTGCCACGTTAATTCAACCAATGAGAGTGCACGGGATTGCCAGCGTGGTCGCCTTTTTGTGTCAGACTTGTCAGCTTCTAGAAGGTTACGGAGCGTTGTATGTACTTGGTGGATTTTACTCACTGCGTTGAGTGAAAGTGAAAGGGCGGGAATGTGTGAAGAAGGATGAACAGTTAATTCCGATTTGGGGAGTTGACCGGTTTAATTAAAAGTTTGACTTGGGCTTAATTTTCATATTACAAAGGTTTTGGGCTGGTTTTAATAAGAATGGGTCAAGGGATTTGGATTTTGGTTTTTGTTAATGGATTAAGGTTTATGTTATAAGGTATTCATCATAACGGGCTGACCTGGCCTAATTAAATGGGTACGGGTTGGCCCATTAAACTCATGCTCTTTTCATTCCGGTGCTCGGCTTTTTCCGTTTTTGCTTTGATTTTGTCTGTTTTGATAAATATCCGTACCTGCAAGACACAAATCACAAAACAAACGTATACAATGCATTTTTATCATGTTTTTGGTCATTTTTGGTCTTTTTAGCTTGTTTAATAAGGTAAAAGGTATGTGTAAATAAGCACATATCACCAGGTACTGTCTCCATTCTATCTTTACCTGCATCATCACATGCTTTTGTACATGCATTACCATTAGACTGATTTCCTGTAACAACTGGCTTATAATTCATTGACTTTGTTAGTGCATCAATATCAAAAAGCCAATTTGGTCCACTTTCTTCTATATTAGGTGTATTCTTACTAAACTAGACATGCAGGTTCTCTTCAACTATCTTAGTTCTACCGTTGAATACTCTTAATGGTTTACTATTGATTGAGTACCCAACAAAAAAGCCTTACCATCAAACTTGCCTAAGTGATCTATGATATTGAGAATTGTAACATGACACCCAAATGGTCTCATAAATCCTAAAGCTGGTTTTCTACCAAGAAAAAGTTCATAAGGGGTCTTGTTATGAGGCTTAGTTACTAATACCCTATTTTGCACATAGCAAGCAGTATTAACTGCTTCAGCCCAAAAAGTAGTAGGTAGCTTAGAATCAGCTAGCATTGTCCTAGCAGCCTCAATTAGTGTTCTATTTTTCCTCTCAGCTACTCTATTTTGTTGAGGAGTTCTAGCTACACTAAATTCTCTCTTAATACCTTTTCTCTTACAAAACTGATTCATCTCCTTATTCTTGAACTCAGTTCCATTGTCACACCTAATTACCTTAACCCTTTGATCTATTAGATTTTCTACTCTAGTTATAAAGGACTTAAGTATGCCACTAGTCTCATCTTTAGTAGCTAGAAAGAAAACCCAACTAAACCTACTGTAATCATCTGTGACAACTAGGCAATACATCTTTTTCATTAAGCTTTTTACAAATGTTGGACCAAACAAATCCATGTGCAACATATGTAAAGGTTGGCTGATTGAACTTACTGTCGTTTTTGGACTAAAGAAGCTCTATGTTGCTTTCCCTTTTGACAAGCAACACAGGTTTGATTATTTTCAAAAAGTTTTGAAGGTAATCCTCTTACAAGATTTCCCTGAACCACTTTATTCATAGTTTTGAAATTTATGTGTCCAAGTCTCCTATGCCAAAGTTCAGATTCATCATATGTAGCTTTTGCAAAGAGACAAGTTAGACCTCCTTTAGGAACAATATTCTTTAAATCAACACTATACATATTGTTCTTTCTAGGAACTTTAAGTAAAACTTGACTTTCATCAGTTAACTTAAAGTTTGGAGATAAAACAATACATTCAGTGTCATTAAGAGACACTATTCCTTTTTGTCACACATTGTGTAAGACACTAAAAAGGTTAAACTTTACCTCTTACAAAATGCACATTCTCAAAATCTAAATACCAGTTTTGATTGTACATTTTCCTGTGATTTTCCCTCCTTTTGGGTTTCCTCCAAAGGCAACATATCCTCCATCAATCTCTTCATAGTTTGTAAGATATGACATGTTCCCTGTCTATGTTCCGTGAGCATCCACATCAATCACACATATTATCCTGTAAATTCCATTCGTGTATTGCCCTACACTTTAGATAAGAAAAATCAGTTCTTTTGGGGAGCCCAAGCATCACTGACTTGGAATCTTCTTGTGCATCAACAAATCAAACCTTTTCAGGGTGATTTGAATGCACTGTTGTGGTTTTAGAACATGGTCTAAAACTTTAGTCCTTTGGTTTTCCAAACCTAACAACTAGGCCTTAACAGCATAACATTTCTTCCCTTAACAGCATTACTACTGCTTTTGGCTTAGTACATTACTATTGACTTTTGTCTTAAGCAATATTAACATTTTTATCCTTAAATATTAACCCTCGATAAATACCGTTTTTAAATATTGCATTCTTGTGAATGTCACTTATAGGTAGAAATGTACTGATTTAGAAAGATTTATCATTGGTCTTGCACTATTCACTGTTGTTCTGGGTTGAGCAGTATTAAGTGGTTTAGCAGTAGTAAGTGATACTAGGCATGACCTCATTAATACAGCTCCTGGAACCATGTTCTTTTTAGGACTGGGGTGAGTCATTCTAGAAAAATTCTGGTGATTCACCCTTTTAGCATTGTTCCAAACAGGTTTTGTATTTTGAAACTATTTTTTATTCATCTTTTCCAAAAAATTCTTTAACAGCAAGTGATCAAAACCGTTCCAAAACATAACAAGCTTTATTAACATCTCAAAATAACTTCCTAATCTTTTGAGACATCAAATTATTCTAGTTTCTTTTATTGCCTCTAGGAGTATGAATGTTTTGCCTAAGTTGCTCAACCTGTTTAGCAGTTCTCCTAGCTGTTTTTCCTTTAGGTTTAACAAACTCTATCTTAGCAAAACTAGGCTTAACTGTTTTCTTTTCTATCTTAGGCTTTGACACAGCTTCATCCTCACTATCTGATATCCAATCTTCAATAAGTGGGGGACCAAAGTTCTTCCTAACAACCTTAGGCTTGTCTATACAATCCTTAGCTTCACTAGTCTCAACTACAGGCTTCTTAACTATAGGCTCACTAACTATAGGCTCATTCATAAAATATTCTAGACCAGAGAATGACAAATCAGGTTTTAGAGGCATAAAGTTTCCTGTATGGGGAGTTGGAACAACATTATACCCTAAACCTATTTTGCACTTATCAACTATCTGACAGTCAATTAATTTGCTAAAAGTTTTTAAAGATGAATCTCAAAATTTTTGTATGTTAGCTGAATTTCATCATTGGATTTTGAGCCAGTTCCACTTCCTCTAAGCTCTGTAATGGCTACTTCTCTAAAATGCATCTCATGTTTTAAAGACCTTGATCATCTCCTCATAAACAGACCTTATATTATAAACTAGAAGTCCTTTGCTTCTACAGACTCCTAAACCTGTTTTATAAGCAAAAACATTTAACTTAGATTCCTTACGTCTTTAACAGTGTTCATTTTGTTTCTTTAAATTTTTAACATTTTCTAAACAAGATGATGAACAGTTTAAATCAGTAGATACCTTAAAGTTAGAACTTGTAGAAGAGTAAGCCATGAGTGCAAAGTTAGTTGGACCTTCTTCTGCTTGATCACTCCAATCATAACCAGAACCATCACAAGACACCAAAGCATTAGAATAGTTGTCTCCACTGGCACAACCCTTCTTGTGTTCTCCTTATTCCTGTTTTCTTGGTTCCTTAGAGCCTTGCATTCCCTTGCAAAGTGTCCCCTTTTGTGGCAGTTGTAACACTCCACCTTCGACTTATCAAACCCAATGGTCTCATTACCATTAACAGTAAGCTTTCTTTCAGTGTTCTTCAAGAATCTCTTTGCCCTCGTTGTTAGCATAGCCATCTGCCACCTTAAATCCATCTCTTCTAAATCATCAGGATTAATTTGTTGCAAGTCCTCATTGTCAAGTTGTGGACTGTTTGGTTGACTTGTAAAGAAAGCACATATGACATCATCACTCAATTATCAATTGTTTGTTTTGATTGAATAGGATCCAATTAAGCTCAAGTTCTATTAGAACTTATATCTAGGGAATAATAAAACAAAGATAAATAACTTGATAGTGGGGTAATTAAATAAGAACAATTGTTATTATTCACAAGGTTTTATTATACAAACGTTTCACCAAGCCTAATAAGTATTTGATCAAATAATACGGTTTACTTTGTCTTTAACAGTAACATGGATTAAGGAAAACCTTGATTACCTTGAGGCTACACCACACAAACTAGACTTCTACATTGTACCTTGTGTATACACACACTTTTTTGATACTAAAACTATGTGTCTATGATCTCTTTATATAGAAAGATCATGACTTACAAAGGAAGTTAACATAAAGATATAAACAAGTAAATCTTTTAAACATTAAGAAATATCTTCTGTTATCTTTATCTTCTTAAAGAGATCTTCCAGAATCTTCATATTTCTCCTACATCTTGTTTCCATTGTCACGCCTAATTACCTTAACCCTTTGATCTATTAGATTTTCTACTCTAGTTATAAAGGACTTAAGTATGCCACTAGTCTCATCCTTAGTAGCTAGAAAAAAAACCCAACTAAACCTACTGTAATCATCTGTGACAACTAGGCAATACATCTTTTTCATTAAGCTTTTTACAAATGTTGGACTAAACAAATCCATATGCAACATATGTAAAGGTTGGCTGATTGAACTTACTATTTTGGACTTACAAGAGGCTCTATGTTACTTTCCCTTTTGACAAGAAACACAGGTTTGATTATTTTCAAAAAGTTTTGAAGGTAAACCTCTTACAAGATTTCCCTTAACCAGTTTATTAATAGTTTTGAAATTTATGTGTCCAAGCCTCTTATGCCAAAGTCCAGATTCATCAGATGTGTCTTTTGCAAAGAGACAAGTTAGACCTCCTTAGGAACAATATTTTTTTAAATCAACACTATACATATTGTTCTTTCTAGGAACTTTAAGTAAAACTTGACTTTCATCAGTTAAATTAAAGTTTGGAGATAAAACAATACATTCAGTGTCATTAAAGATAACACTATTCTTTTTGTCACACATTTGTGAGACACTAAAGAGGTTAAACTTTAATTCTCTTACAAAATACACATTCTCAAAATCTAAATTACCAGATTTGATTGTACCTTTTCCTGTGATTTTCCCTCCTTTGGAGTTTCCTCCAAAGGTAACATATCATCCATCAATCTCTTTATAGTCTGTAAGATAGGACATGTTCCCTGTCATGTGCCTTGAGCATCCACTATCAATCACTCCTTGATCCTGTAAATCTATTTATGGATTGCCCTGCACATTAGATAAGAAAATCAACTTCTTTTGGGGACCCAAGCCATCACTGACTTGGATCTGCCTTGTACATCAACATAATCAACTTTTTCAGGGTGATTAATGCACTGTTGTGTTTAGAAACATGGTCTAAAACTTTAGTCTTTGGTTTCCAAACCCAACAAGCTAAGGCCTTAACAACATTAACATTATTTCCCTTAAGTGCATTAACTACTGCTTTTGGCCTAGCAGCATTAACTACTGCTTTTGGCCTAGTAGCATTAACATTTTTATCCTTAATAGTATTAACCCTCTGATTAAAATTACTATTTTTTAAATGTTGTATTCTTATGAATGGGCCTCTTAACAGTTGAATGTGTTGTTTTAGAAAGATTTGTCATTGGTCCAGCACTATTCATTGTTATTTTTGGGTGAGCAGTATTAGCTTGTTTGGCAGTATTAAGTGATACTTGACCATACTTCATTAGTACTGCTCTTGGAACCATGTTCTTTTTAGGGCAGGGGTGAGTCTTTTTGGCAAAATTCTAATGATTCACCCTTTTAGCATTATTCCAAACAGGTTTTGTATTTTGAAACTGTTTTTAATTCACCTTTTTACAATCTACCTGCAAGTGATCAAAACTTCCACATATAAAACAAGCTTTGTTAAACATCTCAAAGTTACTTCCTAATCTTTGAGACATCATATTATTCCAGTTTCTTTGATTGCCTCTAGGAGTATTAGTGTTTTGCCTTAGGCATTTAACCTGTTTAGCAGTTTTTCCTATAGGTTTAACAAACTCTATCTTAGCAAAACTAGGCTTAACAGTTTTCTTTTCAATCTTAGCCTGAGGCACATCTTCTTCCTCACTTTTAGACACCCAATCCTCAATAATTGGAGCACCATTATTTTTCCTAACTACTTTAGGCTTTGCTTCACTAGCCTTAGCTTCACTGTTCTCAGCTACAGGCTTAATAACCATAGGGTCACTTGTAAACTCTTCTAAACCAGAGAATGACAGATCAGGTTTTGGAGGCATAAAGTTTCCGGTATAGGGAGGTGGAACAACATTATACCGTAAACCTATTTTGCACTTATCAGCTATCTGACAATCTATTAGTTTGCTTAAGTTTTTAGATGAATTCTTAAAATTTTCTACTGTTAGCTGAATTTCATCTTTTTGTTTTTAAGCAAGTTCCAACTTCCTCCTAAGCTCTATAATGGCTACTTCTCTTAAATGAATCTCACGTTTTAAGACCTTGATATCTTCCTCATAAACAAACTCATTTTTCTTATAAACTAGAAGTCTTGCTTCTATAGACTCTAAACCTATTTTATAAGCAATAGCATTTAACTTAGATGTCCTTAAGTCTTTTAACAATTTTTCATTTTGTTCTTTAGGAATTTTAACATTTTACAAACAAGATGATGAACAGTTTGACTCAGTAGATACCTCAGAGTTAGAACTTGTAGAAGAGTAAGTCATGAGTGCAAAGTTAGTTTGACCTTCTTCTGCTTGATCAATCCAATCATAACCAGAACCATCATAAGACACCAAAACATTAGAAGTAGTTGTATCCAATGGCACAACCTTCTTGTGTTCTCCCTATTCCTGTTTTCTTGGTTCCTTGGAGCCATGCACTTCCTTGCAAAGTGTCCCCTTTTGTGGCAGTTGTAACACTCCACCTTGGACTTATCAAACCTAATGGTCTCATTACCATTAACAGTAAGCTTTCTTCCAGTGTTCTTTAAGAATCTTCTTACCCTCATTGTTAGCATAGCCATCTGCCACCTTAAATCCATTTCTTCTAAATAATCATGATTAATTTGTTGCAAGTCCTCATTGTCAAGTTATGGACTATTTGGTTGACTTGCAAAGAAAACACAAATGACAGCATCACTCAAGTTGTCAATTGTTGTTGAGTTAACAGTAGTAGCTTGAGTGCTAGCAGTTGTAGCATCATGAGCAGTATTAACTGCTCCATTTGTACTGCTGGTGCTGTTTGAGGACACAAAGGCTATGTTTTGTGTGTTTGTGCTTGAGCTTGACGTTCCTTTGACCTCTGGTTCATAGATCTCCAGGTTGTTGTAAAGATCATCCAGGCTTAATGTATCTATCTTAGGCTTGTTCCTCCACATAATGGTATCTGTGTTCCATTCCGGTGACAGACTTCTTAAGAACTTCTGATTCACATCTTATTGTGAGATACTTTCACCATGAATCTCCAACTGATTGATAAGCTTTTGAAGCCTATTAAAGGTTTGATATAACACATCTAAGCTAGATGCAGTAAAATTTTCATACTGCTACTTTAGAAGATTCCTCTAAGTCTTTTTAGTAGCAGCATTCCCTCCAAAACTATTCTCAACAGCCTGCAACAATGACTTGGCATCTTTGATGGAGTTAAACTTCAATTGATGTTCATTAGGGATGCCCATCAATAAAGTGCTTCTTTCCTTTATCTCTAACCTCCTTTGTGCCTTTTCTTCAGCAGTTGTAGGAAAAATTAGTAGTCTCAATGCTCAACAACTTTGTTATAGGGATGCATTTACATTACTTATGACTCCCATAGAGAATAATCAATCATCTGGATGTACTGTTCCATCCTCATCCTCCAAAGCTCATACTCACCTGGTTTGAGCATAGGCACTTTTGATGCAACCACCATATGTGTTGAGTCTTGATCCATCTCTTTGTAACAAACAGACCTTGAATGTAAAAGCAGTTTCTTCTTAGCAAGGTTTCTTAAAGCAACAAGTTGTTGATCCCGGTTAACTTCTAATGATTGAATTCCTTAAGCTTGTTTAAGGTTTAGTTATGCTAGATCCTACACAACTATAGTAGAAACTTTGTAAAATATATCAAAGACTATGCGGAATCTAATCTTTGATCAATAAGAAGAATATGCAATTGACCAGTAATTCTAATGAACACATAAATTAACAAACAAAGCTTTAATTTATTAATACGAATACTCTAACTAGTATTAGGGTTACAATACCTTGAAGCTATAACGATATCAAAACAAAATATTTCTAGATAGCAAACTCTATGCCCTAGGACCTCCCTTTTATACACCAAGAAGTCCTAGTCGATTTACAATATATTCCTAAAACTTAAAATATTCACTATGATCTATTCTATAAATAACTCATACTTATCACGTAAGTAATCTTAATCTCCAATCAATCTTTATCCTTTCTTCTGTCTTTATCCATTCTCTTTTGACAGTAGAAACTCTTTCAGCAGTCTTAATCTTTGAGCAGTTATAACTTTTGTACTAGCAGCATTAACTTAGCACCAACAGTAGTAACTTATACACCAGCAGCATTAACTGTGTACAAGCAGTAGTAACTACTTAGAATATTTTCTTCAATCTTCACCAGCAGTACTAACATATGCTAGCAGTAGTAACTATGAACTAGCAGTACTAACTACTTGAATAGATCTTGAATATATTTTACACAAGCTCTAATACCACTTGTTGATCCCATTTGAATAGATCTTG
>BQNB010119220.1:0-20850 GCA_026074375.1 Tanacetum coccineum
GCATGTGAATCCTCTTTGTCATGTCCGAAAAACTGCTTGTTTTGAGCAAGATTGATTAAACCATGCTTTAACTCAAAATTAGCGTTGATTTCGGGAATTACGATTGCATCCTCGTACCCCTCGGTGGGTGCCTGGAGCAATTCCGTCATAGTTCGGTTATCAGCCATCGGAACTAGGGAAGAATTAACAAAAGGTTCTTCTAAATTAAATGGTGCTACAACAGCCGGTGGAGCTTGTTATTGACGGTTATGGTTGCAGGTTTGAGAACGAGTGCGCATGCACAAAGTAGAAAAATAAAATTTAAACTAATTATTTATTTTTATTTTTTAACAAACTATTTTAACGGATAACGAGATAGACAACTTAAACCAAATAATCAAATTTACTTCACGGTAGCTCTTAAAAATTTTACTTTTTAAGGTGAGCCGTATTTCGTAAATGACACAAATGGTAAGTTTTTAAATCTTTGATTCGAGTTGGGAACTTACTAATGGATAATACCTCAATTGAAGGTATTATTTGTTGGTGTTCTTTTACCAACTTTGTTTATTTTTTTTATTATGGATAATTTTTTATATATTAATTTTTTTTTCAAATGATAATTATACTAAAAGAAAGGAAAAATATTTTTTATATATTTTTTTAATTTTTTAATAAAAACAAAACTTTCAAAAATGAAAGGGTCTTCAAATCACGATCAACAAACTTCAAAAGAAATAATCTTAATCACAAATCTCCGGCAGCGGCGCCAAAAATTGATTAAGTCAGAATCTATATATACGTAATAATAAAATATAATATAATGGAAAATTACCAGATTACCCTTGAGGACAAAGGTAAAAAGGGAATTCTTCAATATATATATAATATAATATAATACGTATATAAACCGGGAAGTATGATTCTCGGGTCGTTATCCCCTAACGATTTGTGAAATTGAAACCACGTTTGATGTTCGGACAATGATTTGAATTGGAAACAAAGATTGATTTGATTATCTACTTTTAAAAGCTAAAAATAAACAAATTATAACAATTAAGCACGAAGACAAATAATGGGAAACCAGATTTTAACTAAAAACGCAAAACGGGACCCCTAAACGAAGGTCAAAAACCCTAAATTTCTAAAATTAAACCTAACTTAAAATTTTCTTTTCAAATGGACTCTAATTGACTAATAAGTAAGTTTAAAGAAAACTAGAACAAAAACGGAGTTAAAATGAGCGTTAAAACATAAAAAACGAGAACGGGAACAAAACTCGTTCTTTAAAAATTGGAATTTTGCAAATTAGACCCTACAAAAGCAAAACTAATTTTCCAATAAACTTTACGATAAAAGAAAATTTTCTAAATAAGATTTATATTTTTCTGATTATTTTCTATTTTTTATGATTTTTTAAAGTTAAAACCTAAGAAAAATTCTAGAAATTAATATAATAAAGGGAAAATTACCAAAAATTCAAGAAAAGTCCTAAATGTAACAAAGAACAAAGGAAAAATAAGAATAAGCCCCCAGCTTATCTAATAAGCTGGGGAAATAAGCTGAAAAGCTACGGCTTTATTATTAAGGCTTAAGGCTAAAACGTGGTTATTAATTAAATGGAAAGTATGAATGACGGATCAGCTAATGTAGCAAACTAGTAAGACGTGTGTGTTGTGTGGGTGAGATCTTGGGTTCAAGTCCCAGGAAAACGCTTTTTTTTATATTTTTTTTTATATATTTTTTTTTTGAAAACTCAAAGAACAAAGTTGTAGATTACACTTTTTTAGCAACTTTAATAAAAGAACTATAAACTGAAACACAAAATTAAGCTCTCAAAAAGCTTATGACAAAAGCTGTTTCAGTAAGTTGGCTTTTGAGAGTTTAAAAGTTATTTTTCACTTAATTGATTGCATACTGTGGAGTCTGTTAAGACCCCGTAGATCGTTATTAAGACTCATCTAGGATATAGTAACAATGATTAATAAACTTGCACAATAGAATAATAAAATAGAAATAAGAGTTACTTCAAGGTTTTATTTATTCATTATATCCCCAAGATCAAATGATCCTTGAGGCTAAACTAACTAATACATAGATTTTTATAACACATCTACTAACTATCTAACTAGGCTAACTAACTAAACGTGTACACACACACGTTTTGTTTTAGTCGACTCTCATTGAGAACACACACTTTTCTGGATGCTTAAACCTACACACCTAATACCCTTTATATAGAGGGATATTAAGGCTTACAAAGGAAGTTTATCAATAGATAAGGAAACTATTTAAATCACATTAAATCACATTAATATGTTTCTTAATCATTATCTTTAACATCTTTGACCAAATCTTCATAATTCTCCACCAGCTTGAAGAATTCTTTAATGACGATTCTAATCCTTTTGTTTTATTCTTTTATTTATTTTGTCTCATCAAATTTAGAATCCCAACACACACAACTCATTTTAAGCTCATTTTCAAAACAAAAAACTATTCTAGAAAGCTTAGGATATGTAAAATCTAGTTTTGATAAGATACCTAGACTAAAAACACTCAAAGCTAACTAAATCCTATGATCTAAGAAGCAACCTTAGAAACTATGACTAAAAGCTTAAAAACAACTTAAGCTAAAATGCACAATAAGAAAAAACAGAAACTGAGCTTTTGGAAATTTATAAACCTACTTATAAACTAAAATTCTAAATGATAAAAACTAATACTATTAGCTAGAAATCTAAAACTAAAAGCTAAGTTTAACTTACTACTGTTTTTAGTTTTTAGGAATTTTTGATGAACTTTAAAAGCAAATGTACCCTAGTAAACAAGCTAGAAATTGAAAAGCTAGTTTTAATCTATTTTAACCTATATGTAATCTAAAAGCCTACTTAATTTTAGAAGCTAAAACCTAATTAAGCTAACCTAAATTGATCAAGAAGGACTGCAGTAGGAACTTCTACAGGTCCTGTTGATGCACTTGGCCAAATGGTCAAAACTAATATGCAGGTGACCTTAGTGGTCAATCCTGCATTAAACACACTCAATAAGAGTTTTTGAACACTAATCAAGCAAATTCCAAGCTTACAAAAGCTTGGATCCAAAATTCTATATTAGCTTTTGAAATCAAACTACCCTGGTGCACAGATTATAAAATCAACCTTAACTTGCTAGATTTTGAAAACTAACTTATGAAAACTACTTAACTACTCTTTTAAAATGATTAAGAAAGTGATTCAAACAATGAGCTCAACTGCATTTGACTTTAAGTGGTCAAACCTTATTAAACCAAACACTCCTTTAACTAAGGCACAATCCATTTAAACTTGAGATTTTAAAATCTAGCTAGAAAAGCCTAAGTACCAGATATCAAATAGCTTATAACAAGCTTGATATACATAAATCAATAATCAATTAAGCTAGAATCAAAGATCTACAAGCTAAGCTTATTATTTTTTGGTTTTTATGATTTTATAAGACAAAATGAGAAAAACTAAAATCTAAGCTACATAGACTAAAAACAGATTATCAAATGAAACTAATAAGCACATAAGATGACATTAAGCATAAATAAGCAAGCTAATAAGCAGATTATAAGCAGATAAGCAAATTTAGACTAGGAAAATTAAGGCAAGTAAAGTAAATGAACACTTACAATCAACCTTAGCTAAACAAAGGTTAAATTTGCTCAAAGAGCTTATCAACAGCTCTGGCTTATTTAAAATAAGCCAGTAAAAGTCCTTGGAAGCTCTTCCATTGTTAGCTTCCCTTCCAAAAGCTCAAAAGTCCAATAATCCAAGGTTTTAAACTGATTTTATAGATTTAAGTATGTTAAAGGCTTATTTAAGCTCAATCTTAGCTTAGAGACTAAGAGAGCTAATAAGAGCTTATTGAGAGCTTATGACAATTGTATTAAAGGAAAACTAGATTTCATTAACTAGAAAAATCATTACAAAATATTAAAGCTGAATTACATTGACTTGAAAGAGAAATTTTATAAACTAAAAACTTAATAAGCTAAAGTTACAATTTATCTAAAAATCTAAAAGCTAAAAAACTAGGTGTGTGTGTGTGAGTGAATGAGTCTTTTTATAGTAGCCAGGGGAAGCTTCTAGGGGCCTGAGTCTGTTGTACGCTCCTCTTGATCTCATCCATCCGTTTATCTCAATCATTGGATACTCCTTAGTCACCGTTGGATTAGATTCTTGTCACACGGATTGCCAGCGTGGCAATCCGTGATGTGACAGCTTGTGTGCTACTTTTGTGAGTGTATATAGTACAAATCCCATCATTCCTTGTGTTTCTTTCATGATCCACGTGTGATTCTTCATTAGGGCTTGACCAATAAGATTGCTTGGGTGACGTTTTCCTCTGCCAAGGTGTACTTTGACACTTGAATTGCCCTTTCTAGCCCTTAATTGTGAATTGCCCTTTGATTTGACATGGGTAAAATGAAGACGATGGGTGAATAGTAACAAACTGTTTTTCCCGCTTGTTTTTACTCTGAAAGGGGTTGGGGTTTGACTGGGGAATAGGGCTTGTTGACCTGGGCTTATATTTGGGCCTTGGGTTAAATTCGGGTAATGGTTTAAATAAAAGGGTTATAGCCCGTTTTAATTTAGGGACCAATTTTGTAATTTTGTCATTTTTGAAGGACAATTTTGGTAACTTTTGGATTTTTATCATTATGTGGGTTGACTAAGTTGACCATGAGTTGACTTTTGTTGACCTAGATAGCATTCTCCGGCTCTTTGCGTGCTCTTCCGTTCCCGTGTCTGTGTTTGTCCGATTTTGACCATTTTCTTATGATTTTTGCTTTATCCGTACCTACACAATCACAAAGACAAAACAAGCAATATTCAAGCATTTAAAGCATAATTTTGTCTTTTTAAGGCCATTTTTTGATATAAAATGGATATGTGTTTTCACACATATCGCTTATCTTATAGGGTTTGCATTCAGAAAATCCACAATTTGTTCAAACCCTTGACTTTCTGCGGGTTTAGTCAAAAACGCAACCATGTTATGAGTATCAGCAAACTTTAGGGTCGCCATTGTGTTGGGTTTTGATGACGAATGATGAAATTGAGTTAGGGTTTGTGATTAGAGAGTATATGATTGAATGAAATTGATTAAAAGAGTGATTGAAACCCTTAATCGAAGTATTTATGAAAATACCCTCAATAGCATTAACGTTCACCAGCAGTAGCAAGTTATGCCTGGTAGCATTAACTTTCAACAGCAGTAGTAAGTTTATGACTGGCAGCATTAAGTTTCAACAACAGTAGTAAGTTTATGCGTGGCAGCATTAACTTTCAACAGTAGTAGTAAGTTTATGCCTAGCAGCATTAACTTTCACCTGCAGTTGTAAGTTTATGCCTAGCAGTATTAACTCTTACTCATCAGCATTAACTCCAATTCCATTCCAAACACTCTGTCTGTTTTTGTTGGGAATAATTGAAGACGACTAAGTGTCGTTTCTGCTGGTAGAGATTTTCGTTTCTGCTGATGGCATTAAGTCGTTCCTCATAGCGTACTTCACCAACTTGAAGTGAATGTCTTTAATGACTATCGATCTTTTGTTCATTCTTTTATTTATTTTGTCTCATCAAATCAATAATCCTAACACCAACTTATGACTCTGATGATGAGCAAATATCTTGGAAGTCAAGTGAAGAAGACAATGATGATGAAGTGAATGTGAGTGAAGACGATGATACTGACAATGATGATGATGACAATGATGATGATGTTGACAAAGAAATTAATGATGACGATGCTGATAATCAAGATAAAGATGATCAAGATGCTGAAAATCCAGATGATGATAATGAGCAAACAGATTCAGACAACAATGGGGATGACTTTGTTCATCCCAAAGAAGAGAGAGAAGAAGAAATCTTTGACCCTAGAGTTCAAACACCCTCACATGTTGAATCTACGGATGATGAAGATGATGATGAAGAAGTTCAAGGTGTGAATATTGAGGGTGAAGAGATGGATGAAGAAGCAAACAATAAAGAGAGTGAAAGGAATGAATTATACAGGGATCTGAACGTCAATCTAGAAGGATGAGATGTTGAAATGACGGATGCTCAACCGACTAATGTTCAAACTACTCAAGTAACGAGAGAACACCAAGTGATCAAATACTCTAGTCATTCATGAAGGCCAACAATAGAGTTCTTTTGTGTCATCTGGCTTCGTCTCTAACATGCTCAACCCTAGACCAGATACAGGTATTGACTCAATATTTACTCTTAACACTGAGGCAACTTCACTTGTAGATGTTCCGGTCACCACTATTGCTGAGCCACCTTTTGTGTCTGCAACAACTCTTCCTCCACCACCCACTCCTCTCATCACACATATGCAACAAACACCAGTTCCCACACCAACAACTGTTCCAAGCTCCTCCCTGCAAGATCTTCCCAACTTTGGCTCTTTATTCGGGTTTGACCATCGACTTAAAACTTTGGAAACCGACTTCTCTGAGTTCAAACAAACGAACCACTTTGCTGAAGCAGTCTCTTCTATTCCCGGCATTGTTGATGCGTACCTTGCCAACAAGATGCATGAAGCCGTCAAAACTGTTGTTCAGTTACAATCCGAAAGACTCAGAGATGAAGCCCAAGCTAAAAATGCAGACTTCCTTAACAAACTTGATGATAACATTAAGAAAATAATCAAGGATCAAGTCAAGGAACAAGTTAAAGCTCAAGTCTCCAAGATTTTGCCAAAAATTGAGAAGACAGTAAACGAACAACTCGAAGCTGAGGTTATGACTCGTTCATCTACTGAATCTAAGACATCTCTTGCTATAGCTGCCAACCTATCTGAATTAGAGCTGAAGAAGATTCTCATAGAAAAGATGGAGAGCAATAAGTCAATCCACAGATCTGATGAACAAAAGAATCTCTACAAAGCACTGGTTGACGCTTACGAAAGTGACAAGCTCATTCTTGACACTTATGGTGATACTGTCTCGTTTAAAAGACGAAGAGATGATGAGGATAAAGACGAAGAACCCTCTGCTGGATCAAACCGGGGGTCCAAGAGAAGACGAGCTGGAAAAGAACCTGAGTCAACCAGTACACCAAAGGAAAAGACACCCAAGTCAACTGGCAAGTCAACTGAAGGGTCCAAATCTCTTCACAAGTCTGCTGGCGAGTCTGCTCATGCAAAGGAGCCAATGCACACCGCCAAGGATTTGGAAGAACCCGCACATCAGGAGTTTGAAACTGGAGCTACTGAAGATCAACTAGTTGATGAGACCCCTCAGCCTTCTGATTGGTTTTAGAAACCCACTAGACTTCCATCCTCTCATCTAGTATTGGAAAAGGGGGGGGGTGGGGGGGGGGGGGGGGGGGGGGGGGGGGGGGGGGGGAAAAAAAATTGGAACAAGACTTTGCCTGCTGATCATGGACCAGTTCAACCTTGGTTAAGCAATCTGGCTCAGGAAGAAGGTCCTCGTGAATCATTTGATGAGCTAATGGATACTCCTTTGGACTTCTCAGCATTTATGATGAATCGGCTCAAAGTTGATACTCTAACACCTGAATTACTAGCCGGTCCAACATTTGAGCTGATGAAAGGCACATGCAAGAGTTTGGTCAAGCTAGAATACTTCTTTGAAGAAGTCTACAATGTCACACCCCGCCAAGTTGGAAACGCGAGGCATAACGAGAATGGATATCATCACAACACAATGGCGTCTATATAGAGAATACTAAAATGCATATAATAAAGTAAAGTATAGATACAAAGTGTCATAACAATACCCATAACTAGGCAGAACATAAAAGGCGTCTTTATTGATGAAAAGGAAGTTCTCGTCAATAAAAGACATGCAACATATATACATACAATGCTAAACATCCACATATAAACTTCAAGATCATCTTAAGGTCTCTTTCTAGCCACTTCTCACTATCTTAAGAATCCTCATGACTTCACACCTGAAAATGATGCTTAAAACGTCAACATAATGGTTGGTGAGAGTCATAGGTTTAAGACACACAAATCAATCTTTTAAATCCAATTACTGTGATTATCAAAACAATATAGGACAATTATGCAAAATATGAACTTATGCTAACATGCAATCCACATACTAGGTAGGAACGTTACCCCTGATCCATTTCAACAACTGGGTAGGAACGTTACCCCCGATCCATTTCAACAACTAGGTAGGAACATTACCCCCGATCCATATGTCACTTACGCACCTAAAAGTCTACCAGCTGGAACTTATACTTAGGCCTGGACCAACACATCATTGAGTATTATTTCAACCCTTCAGTTGGATTTGATTGAGTAGTAAACACCACTCTCCAACCGAACTCACATACCTCAAAACAACTCCAATTGATCACAAAGCCATGGAGCGTATCACATCACAACCAATAACCACATAACACATAATCAAAGCAACTAAAAATATTTAAACTC
Organism: Tanacetum coccineum; assembly: GCA_026074375.1. Classification (NCBI taxonomy): domain Eukaryota; kingdom Viridiplantae; phylum Streptophyta; class Magnoliopsida; order Asterales; family Asteraceae; genus Tanacetum; species Tanacetum coccineum. The sequence goes on from BQNB010119220.1 coordinate 8,431, forward strand.
ATAGCATCATTTTCACCCCAAGAAAACATAAAAAAGGGGCTATGAAACTCACCTTTGCCTAGCACTCAAAAGCTTCCAACAAGGCTTCACAAATGACAATCACAAATCTACGCAACAAGAATAATTCGTGTTACACGCTATTAAGCCGAAAGCTTAATATACATGTAACATTCATATGATGGATGTCTAAGATGTTTTATTAACCCTATGGGTCACCTTGACACCATACCCAACCTTAACCACTTCATTAACAAGTTTCACTAGTTAATCACAATTCGTACCAAACTGCAGAATTTTGACGTGACTTATCGCATTCAAAACCCTGACTTAATGACCTCCATAATTCAAACCAAAAATCACCTATGTTCATTAATGAGTATATTAACTACCTTGTGACTCCCAAAAGCCAATTACATACACAAGTACTCCTAAGAAAATCAAACTTCAAAACAGTCCCAATTCGAGTCTGATTGCGCACTAAAAAGTTTAGGCTTAAAAATCATACTTAGACTTCGAATTAATTAATTTCCTTTGGGGGAATTTTAATAGACATATAATACTTAACTACTGTAGAAGGGATAAGTCTAATTCAAATTTTAAATAGGGTTTTTACTTCTCACAATTTGACCTAAATCTGACATAAAAACTCAGCCTTGACAACGAATCTTGTTTGAATTATTTAAATACCTTCCACTCACTTTTAATTCATGAAACCTATGGGGTTTGAAAGTAGACTCTCTGTAGATAATTTTAGGCTTTTGAAAATCATTAAAAGCTATTCGGATGATCAAGTTATGACTCTCGCAAGATGACCCTTCTAAACTGCCAACAATTTAACTCCGAATTTACTAACCCTAAAACCCTAATTACACATGATTAACTTCATTAACAATATAAAAACGATTTTAAAAGATAAAAACCCTAAATTTACAGATCTTACATGAACCCTAATCCATCATATTAATTATTACATGTGTTATTAATTAGAATATAACAAGAATTGAAAAATTGTAATTAGAATTGAACATAAATTAGAAAATTTACCTTAATAGAAAACCCTAAAATTTTTCTTTTTTTTTCTCCATTGGTTTTGCCGATCACATATTGGGGGGTTAGGGATTTTTGTTTTGTATTTATAGGCTACCTAGAAGTGTTTTAGATTAACTATAACTAGGTACTAGTTTCTTTTCCTTTTTTTTTCTTTTCTAATTTTCCCTTTAATTTTCGTATTTACTATTCATGCCTAAAAGAATATTTTTTTTAATTTTTGTTTTTATTAATTAATTACCTTCAATACTTTAAGTTTTATAAAAACCTAAGCTAATTTGGTAAACTATTTTGCTTGAAAACTACTTTCTAAAAATAACTTTTCATTTCCAAATTCACTTTCTATATATGGAAAGTTTACCAAAAACTCTCTTATTTTAACAACTCATTTCTTTCACAAATGACACGCTTCTCATTTTTAATTCATCCACCTAGGCATTCTTATTTGGCTAACCTTTTTGTATAAAGGCAGTTTCCTACCTTTCTAAAAATAACTTTTCATTTCCAACCTAACTTTCCAAAAATAGAAATTTTACATTTTCTCAACTAAACTTCTAAAGTCAAAACTTATCTTAAATTACTAACACGAAAATACGTATACGTATAAATACTTACACATTAATCATAAAAACGCTAAAATCTCAATAATCATTTCCTCGTCACTCAAAAGTGAACGAAATGAACTCAACAAATTTCACCATCAATCCAATCTCATTGAGATGATCACACTCAATAGATTGGTTACCAATACCTCATAAACACATAGAATCACATAAACCATACATTGCAACAGACACAATAGTCAACACTAACGGTTTGACTAACCTGCTCAAGTCATGGTTGTTACATTATCCCCACCTTGAGAAAATCTCGTCCCGAGATTTAACTACTCGAGGCATTAGCACTATCGACAAACAACTGAGGACACTTAGACCTCATTTGATCCTTGCGTTCCCAAGTAAACTCAGGACCACGCTTCGAATCCCCACGAACTTTCGCTAATACTATCATATTATGCTTTAACTCATGACCTCTAGGTCCACAAACTTAACGGTTCCTTGACAAAACAAAGAGTCTTGTCAACCATAATCACATCCAACTTCTACAATCAGAATCCAACTGCTAATGACTTTGCTTACCCTCGCAAGGGTGCAATTAGCAACACAACAACTCCACACGAAAAGAAACATCCGACTACCTGAACCTCGCCCGTCATCAAGGAAACTCGTTAAAAACCTTAAGTTGTGTAACAACGTCATTTACAACCCGGTCTCGCAACTCATCAAACAAGAACTGTCTTGAAATTAAGATATAAGATGTTACAAAGCTCAACGTATCTAAAGAATCTACGCAATTCCAGGTTTACTCAAACTTTCAGCACCTCCCAATCCAATTTCCGATACTCAGATCACAAGACATAAATTTTCAACCGAACTATAGGCCCAATCCATCCAAGGATCTCAAATGGTCCTACATAACTTGATTCTAACTTGTCTTTCTTTCCAAACGTACTACACCTCTCCAAGGTGAGACCTTCTACCCTCTATAACCTATCAACATTAATGCAAAAGTTTCCCACTACTATCAAGCTAACACTTTCGACAATTTAGTTGCCTTAAGCCTTTCTTGTATTACCACTACCTTGTTGGTTGTTTCTTGTATCAAATTCGATTCATTTAACTCAACCTCTCCAGTTATAGCCCATAAAACGGTAACCTACATTCCTTTCCATACCATGCTTCAAATGAAGCATATCCATACTCGAATGATAATCCCCACCTTAGGGAAAAACTCATCTCACATAGTGAGTATTCCAATTACTTTTAAAATCTACCATACTTGTTCTAAGCATAGCTAGGAATGGGGTGACTTAGTCAGTCTATTGACTACACCCAATCGTATCGTATCCTATACTCACACTTGGTAACTTGACAACAATATCCTTAGTTATCCTTTCCCACTTCTACTCGGGTAACTCAGGTTGTAGCAACAATCCTGAAGACCCTTTATACTCAACTTCCACTTCCGAATACGCTAAATACTTACTGCCGCAACTAGCTATATCCTTCTTCATACTTAGCCATCGATTAGTTAACCTAAAACCACACAACATCGTATCCGCTCCAGGATGGATAGAATACTTTGTCGTATACGCCTCTTCAATAGCCAAGGTCCTTACATCTCTCCAAATGGAGATCCGAACCTTGTCTAACCAATATGAACCACTCTCCATCTATTTTTACACTCGTGGGTCCAAGCCATGCAACCTCTCATATTGACGCGTTCTTTGCTTTGGACGTGTTATCTTATAACACCAACATCCTTTCTCGATCTTAGCTTGGATCATCATACGTCAATCCAGAACTCATTCTTGGCTTCACTCTTTCTCCTACTCCACGATTCAACAACTACATTTGCCTTTCCTAGATGGTACTTGGCCTTAAAACCGTACTCACTAAATAACTTCATCCATCGCCTCTGCCTCATGTTCAATCCTTCTGATTGAAAGTGTGGTGGAAACGTTCATGATTCATATAGATCACTCTCCATGTCTCGTTCACTTAATGCCTCTAGCATTATAAGGCAAAACCTACCACGTTAGTCATACAATCCTTCATAAGAACCTTCAATTGTCGCGACGTACAAGCAATCACCTTCTCCCTTTTTCCAATCATGCTTCCAAATCCTTACTTCGCGCGTCATAATATACTACGAAATCGTCTGCTCCTTCCGGTAATGCCAAGATCGGCTCATTACCCATTTGATTCCTTCCACATCTAGATAGCTTCCTCTTTGCTCTGCTTCCACGTTGTTGGAAAACTTCACGTACATCTTCTCTTCCTTCACTGACTCCACGATCATCTTCACGTGCGACTCGTACTCCTCCTTAGACTTCAGGTCGGTTTCAAATGTCGTCGGTATATATACGTTAACTAGCTTGTCTATATACGGCCATGCACACCCGGCTCATTAACTCCATGAAAACCACTGGTGCATTGGTTAACCCAAAAGGCATAGCCGTAAACTTCAACGTGTCCATTACGCATCCTAAAAACAGTCTTAGCTACGTCATCCTCGTGCACCCTCCATTGGTGACATAACATACGAATTTTCTATCTCACTCTTCTCGAGATAATCTATGCACATTTCAAACTACCCACCTTACTTCCTACCAAGCAATACAGACGCTTCCCACAACAAGTTACCATTCGAACCAACCCTCACCTTGCAACTCTTGCAATCGTTCCACACCTCTTGCCTTTCTAAAAAAAAGGTCAAACAACACGAGCCTTCGCAAATCGGCGTCGCTCCTTGTACTAATTCCATACGAAATCCTATTCTACAACGAAGGGTAAAACCCACTAAATCATGAGAAACACTTCGAGAAGCTCACATACTACTAATGTATCACTTATTTTTGACTCATATGCTTTTGGTTAAATCCTACGAGGACCTCGCATCCTTTTAGTTCGTTTCCTCACGAACCTTAAAAACACTTTTTAGGCTCCTCCAGGTATTTTAACTACCTTCTTGTGGCATACCATCCCAACCTTATGCCTCAAGAACTAATTCTCTCATACGGCTACATCAACGCTCCTATAACTAAGAGGTACTCAATTAAAAGTAAAATGAGAACTCTCTAATTCCAACTTGGGATCGCGAATAATTCCATTCGCTTCGCTATCATCAATCACACCACTATGAAGATATGACCTACCATCAACTCTAGAACCACGCCATGAAGAAATACCAAACTTCACATGCACCAATTGGTATGGACCCAAAAATCACATAATCCCAAAAGAAGAAACGACCGAACATAAACATCGACATAACGAACGAACCTCAGCCCTAACAAACGCATCAACGATGCTAGAAACACCCAATGAATAATACCACGTACCACGACCCATTAATTAAAAGATTAAGAACCTTTGTACCAAAACCGACTTTTTACCCAAGGAAACTTTCCCTCATAACCTTATACCAATCATTTTAAAACAATAGAATCACTTTAGTTAATAATGCAAATAATTTTAAGTGTAAAAATAAATTTAAATAAAATTTTCATAAACTTATTTTAATTATGATTTTATAAAAGAAATCAAAAGATGGTTAAAACAACTGTGTTGCATTTTATTTATATAATTTATTTTCGAAAGAAGTTTTTAACACCTAAACGATATGATATCGACTACTACAAAATTACTTTGAAAAGGAATTTATGACTCGCAACAAAAGACATCATGATAGCAAAATAGACTCCCAAAATACTTTAAGGATTCCAATACCAAAATGTTAATTTACTTGAAAACGAACATGACAGGAACTCTTGCAAACCAAACAAACCATAAGGACTCATCCATACCAACGGTCTTAGAACCAAACCAAAAAGTATCGTCACCTTTAGACAAAAGAAAACAATCAAAACGCCGAACGGAGAACATAGAACATCAGTTCTATGATAACACCTTAGAATACCAACACGAGCTTTGGATATCTCAACGAACAACGAGCTAACGAACCAACTTAAGAATCGCGACGACAACACCAACAGGTATCCGATGTATCCGCAAACGATAGATGAAAGGAAACCTTACCATCTACTCAACTCGATCCTATATAATCGCTCAACGGTTAAGTGAAGAATTCTCTAACCATACAACCATCCTCAACAGGATCTCACATCACATCTACACTACCATCTACACAACTATCCAGATTTACATCCTTACATAATACATACAAGCAACAATGATCAATGCAATCAAAGTCACAAGTCCACGTGTGTGACACCTTTATAATTATGTTCGCGACCATAATTATAATTGCACCTTTTGCACACGCGTACTTACTTCCAAGACCACACCTCTCAATGATAACACACATCTACCACATAGCACTTAATAATAATCCAAATATAACTCAAACATGATAATCCACCTAACGAAACATAAAATCCCAATCGACCAACGAAACAGAAGTCACATCATGACCCAAAATATAAAATCAATCCTTGATTATAGCAATGCATCGAGGTAGAAAAACAAAATAAACTTATGTTAGGCCTCGCTTGGGTTTGACTTTTCTCTCTCAAAAGTCACCCAATTCCGCGAGTCCAGTGAAGTAAATAATCTCCCAACGATATCCCTTAAGGATAGGGGAAGGCACGATTAAAACAATAACAAAGGGGTATATACTATTAGATCCCCACAATGAAAAAGTATATATATCATATTATATAGTAGTAATTCAAAATAGAAAGAATTTCAAAGCTTTTAGGTAGCGGGAACATACGGTATATACGTACACAAACACTTATGCCCTAAAATGCAACTATATGAGGGACCCTTAAGCTATAGTCTAGGCTCAACCACCTAGTTCTCTATAACCATAGGCTCTGATACCAATCTGTCACACCCCGCCAAGGCGGAAACACGAGGCGTAAACAAGAATGGATATCATCACAACACACGGTGTCTCTATAGAGAATACTAAAATGAAAGCTAAAGTAAAGCAAAGACACATAGTGTCGTAACAATACCCAAAACCTAACCAAAAATCCAATAGGCGTCTTTATTGATGAAACAAAAGTTTTCGCCAATAGAAAGACATGCAACAATTCTCCAAATTCAATCAGTGCAAAAATTCAAGAAAAGAAATAAAAATCTTCATGACATCCTATGGTCTCTTACTAGCCACTTCTTTCAATCTTATTTCCATCATGCTCACCTGAAAATGATGCTTAAAACGTCAACACAAAGGTTGGTGAGAGTCATAGGTTTAAGACTCACATTTAAAAATTTTAGACATAATTACTGTGATCATTGAAACACAACTAGACAAATATGCAGTTAAACACACAATTGGGAACGGAACGTGTCCCACGATCCAATAGTAACAACTCCAATTGTTCACACAGCCATGGAGCGTACCACATCACAACAAAAAAAAACCATACACATACTGGGTAGGAACGTTACCCTAAAAGTCTACCAGCTGAAACTTATACTTAGGCCTGAACCACACATCATTGAGTATTATTTCAACCCTTCAGTTGGTTTAAGTTGAGTAGTAAAGACCACTCCCAACCAAACTAATCACAAACCACTCCAATTGATCACTAAGCCATGGAGCGTATCACACAAATCAGTAGGTATTATCTCAACCCTTTAGTTGGTTTGAGTTGAGTAGTAAAGACTACACCCAACCGACACAAATCTCGCAGCAAAAACACGTACAAATAAATCACAGTATTTAAAACAGTTTAACACATAGCATCATTTTCACCCCAATAAAACATAAGAAAAAGGGGCTATGAAACTCATAAGTTTAGTCACTTCCAAAAAGATCCAGATCAAACTTCAAAAAACACACGAACGAATCTAAGACAATTAAACACTTATTAACTACCATCACTAGGCATTCAACCCAATATGATGTACTTCAACTATATGGATACTCTAGGCTATCTATCATAGTCCTAGTAATCATTTTAATACTTTCCATTCTTACATAATTCATTTATACTAAATACTACTCTTTAAACTTCTGTTTTAAACAAAATTTACTCTCACTTGCGTGTCCTAAACGCACATATAAACACTCCCATAATTCAAACCAAAATTAACCATGCTACATATATTTCCTATGAACCTCTCATAGCTACCCCAAAGTCACAACCCTTTATAAATAACCCTTAGAAAATCATTAATCCAAAGTGTTTTAAGAAATTCGTCCAGAAAAAATGACCTTCTAAAAGTATGACATTAATTACCCAACTTAGACCCCACTATGACCTTAGAAAAACTTCAGAGGTCGCACACAATATATGAACTAACTTCCAAGTGACTTAGAGCCTCTAACTCAGTGTCTAAGTATTTGTAGAAAAATCAAAACCAAAACTGAAATTCATCACTGTTTTACACACTGATTTTGTAATTACCATTTGACCCACTTCTCGACCATAAAAACTCATGAGGCCAGCTTTTTTAGAAAGTAGACTCTCTAAGGTTATCTCCAGTATGTTGTAAATTATGTATTTGATCTTTTATGACCGAGTAATCTCCGTTATCAAACTGCCTAACTTTCTGCAGTGAATTACGCATCTAATTCTAGTGATCTAAGCCCTAACGCATGATCATATCGCTAATCTAATTAATCTAATGATTAAGCTAACATCATAATATCATAAACTTTCTGGAAATTAAATGCCCTAATTTATAAAACTAAATTTAAACCTTAATCCATCATAACTAAGTTACTAGAAAAATAAACGAACTAGAATTAAAAGACCGGATCGTACCTTAATGCGAAACCCTAAAAATTTCGTCTTCTCTTTTCTTTTCTCCTTATGGCCGGTCACAATAGGTATGGGGGATTAGGGATTCTAGGTTTAGTATTTATAGGCACCTAGGTAGAATTATAGTTTAAGTCTAACTAGGTTTTAGATTAGGATTAGTATTTGTATTTTAATTATTTTTCTTTTTTTCTTTTTTTTTCTTCTCAAAACCGGCCGAAATTAATAATATATATATATATTTTTTTCTTATTTTATATTTACAATTAAAACCTTAAGTTTTTATAAAAACCTTAATTAATTTGACTATACCTTTTTGTATTAACGCAGTTAACTACCTTTCTAAAAATAACTATTCATTTCCAACCTAACTTTCTAAAATGAAATTTACATTTCTAAATCTGAACACTAAACGCTAAACCTATTCTAATACTAACACTAAATACGTATACGTATATATTTACTTACACAATTAACTTGCAAACGCTCAATTATCAACAATCATTTCTTTGTCATTAAAAATGAACGAAATGAACTCAACAAATTTCCCCATCATTCTAATCATATTGAGATGATCACACTCAATAGATTGATTACCAATACCTCATAAACACATATAAACACATAGAATCACATAAACCAAACTTTGCAACAGACACAAAAGTCAACACTAACGGTTTGACTAACCTGCTCAAGTCATGGTTGTCACAAAAATGATAAAGGAGCTTCTAGGAATAGCTTATTAGGTCAGCTTATAGCTTTTAGCTTTATTTATACCGAAATAGGGTTATTTAGGGTTTTATAAGGACTCGTTGGAATTAGGAAAACCATGCATGTAGCCTTAGGTTTTTAAGGCTTATTTCACGTGATCTTAAAAGTGCATAGGAGCTTATTAAGATTAGAATAAGCTTATACTAGCTTATTAGGGTTTCGCAAGGGTTTAGGGTTTCAAAGTGGATCGTTTAGGGCTCGATTGGGTTTAGCGGTTTCCAAAAGAGTTTTAATTTGTACAATAGGGCTATACCAGTTTATATGAACCTAACGTATCAAAAGTGTTGGAAAAATTAGATTGTAACAGACTTAATACTGTAGTATAACAGTTAGTCTGTAGTAATAGTTAGTTCTGTTAGTATTGGAGTTTAATAACTGCAGGAACTAAGTAAAGTCTGCAGTACTAATTTAGTACTTGGTAGAGTAACAGTACAAGTTAGTAACTTGGTCAAAGTTAGTTCTTTTATAGTTAAGTCTGTTTGATGTAACATAATAGTAATATTTATCTAGAGATATCCATTAGGAGATATCTATAGGAAATGATATGTATTTATCCTTTGAACGTTTGTAAAGCCCATTAATGGTATCCTGGTGTACAAATAACCCTAAGGCACAATGTTTTGAAGTACATTTTGAGAAATATTCAATAGAAGCATGAGAGCTTAATACAATTAGTAAATTTCGTTTCTTCTTAATTCTTGAGTTAAGATTCCGCATTAACACTTTGATATTCAAAGTCATTTCCTCTCATAAAAGTTGAATTTGTGAGTTTAGGATTATCCAAGTTTATCTATAGTCTTACAAGGCTAGTCAGACCTATAACCAAGGACCTACAAGTGGTAATCAAGCTAAAGCAAAAGAATAAGCCCATGACCCAATCACAGCTGAAGACTTATATGATGAATTATTTGAAGAATCAGGGGACATGGAAGTTATCTCAGCTGAAGAATTTGAGTTTTGAAGAAGTCAAGGAAGAATTTGATAAGCTTGTGAAACAGGTTGAATCCTTTGCACCAATAAATTTTGAAGCCACTAAAGCTAGTTGAAAAGATATGGTGAAGCCAGCTCAGACAAAGACTCCATAAAAGACTGTAAAGATGATGAAAAAAAGGATATGAATCAACCAAGAAGTCTAGAAAAAGAGAAAACAGATAGCAAAAGAGGATGGCATACAAAGTGATAAGGGTGACTCTGAAGATTCAGATGAAAGTTGGTGAGCAAGATGAGACTGCACAGTACTAAAACTCCAATTTAAATCCTGTTTCCTGTAACAATGAAAACACCTATATAGCCACCTAGTAAGATCTTCAAGCAAAGAGAAAAAGGAGCGTACCAAAATATTAGGGAGATGGAACTGATGTAGTGTAACATTAATTTTGGTGCAATGTTTTAAGGTTATAACTAGAGATGACCTTACAGAGTTATATAAGGAGTTGTAATGAATAGATATGGATGGTGGAAAGAGGATGGAGCTAGAGAAGTATTTTGAAGTATTACAAAAAGAATATGTTTGAAGAACCTCTTAGTACAGATCCTATATGGAGTGAATTAGGACAGCAAAGGATCATAAGTTGGAGATATTATGAGTCCTGTAGAGTACATTGTTTGAACTTAGAGTCAATGGATATATATATGTTAATTGAAAGAACATATCCATTATCTGCTGAGATGTGCAAAGCCATGCTAGATAAGAAACTACAAGGAGGAAAGCCAGATGAAAATTGCTACAAAATGTTAAAAATGATGGAAAAGCAAGCTGGTATTAGGAAGTAGTGAAGTCTGAAGAGTTAGAAGTCTAGGATAGAGATGAGAAGGATAACACTTGGTGGAGGTGCTATGCACTAACACAACAAATGGTTATCAGTTCACCATGTCTAATCAACATAAGAACTGGCTAGTCCAGGAGCAAACGGCTCTTGGTAAAGACTTCTCAAATCCGTTCTATGGTTGACAACTTGCAAATAAGTTGTATGGTTTTCAACTCACCATATCTGTTTAAGTGAAGAGTTGGCTAGCCCACAAGTTTATGGCTTGTGGTAAAGGCTGTGGAAAAACCATAACTAGTCCATAAGATTATGGCTTATGGTAAAGACAAATTGCAAATCCATATTAGATGGTTGACACTTTACCAAAAAGTGGATGGTATATCAACTCACCAAGTTTCATGTACAAAGAGTTGACATGGTTATCAATCCACCATGGAATTTACCTTTTCTAGGTGCCAAAGGATTGACTAGCCCTGAGCAAACGGCTACAGGTAAAGGCATATCAAATCCGTTTATGGCTGTAATGGTTTGCCAAAAACCATATGGTATTCAACTCACCAATGTTTCAAGTACTGAGAGTTGAAATGGTTTTCAGTTAACCATGGACATACACCTTTCTGGTGGCCAAAGGACTGACTACTCCAGAGTAAATGGCTAACTGGTAAAGAGACATCAAATCCATTTAAAATTTTCAATGATTCACCTCTCACAGGAGTTAACACACCTGGAAGTGATGAGAATAGACTGAAACTTTATGATTTGATGTACAAAATTGTCAATGTTGCTGATATGATGGATTGCTGAAGAGCCTTGAAAAATTGATGCTGCAAAGTTAAAAGGAGAAGACTTGAAGTGTTGCAGATCAAGAACAACTTGAAGAATTCTATTTACAACATCCTCAGGAAGCTTAAAGTGTTTAAAGTAAAGATCAAGAATGTTTTGAAGGAACTTGAAGTTCACAAGTGAAGATCAAGTTAGGGGAGGATTGTTAGGAAAATAGATTGTAACAGACTTAATACTGGTAGTATAACAGTTAAGTCTGGTAGTAATAGTTAGTTCTGTTAGTATTGAGTTAATACTGGCAGTACTAAGTTAAGTCTGGCAGTACTAAGTTAGTACTGGTAGAGTATAGCAGTACTAGAGTTAGTACTGGTCATAGTTAGTTCTGTTTATAGTTAAGTCTGTTTATTACAAGTACGTTTTGATTGAAATATCAATAGAAGCATAGAGCTTAATAGCATTTTAGTATTATCGTTTCTTCTTTATTCTTGTGTTAAGATTCCGCATTAACACTTGATAATTCATAGTCAGTGTCTCTCATATAGTTGATTTGGATTTATCCAAGTTATCTATCATCTTACAAAGGCTAGTCAGATCCTAAACCAAGGACCTACAAGTGGTATCAGAGCCTTTAGAGGGACTCTGAGAAAGAAGAATCAATAGAACCACAGTGATGGTGAAGAATCAAACCATGAAGATGCATCAGACACTGGTACTGCACCTAAACAACAACAACAGATGATTCCCCAAACTACT
>BQNB010119221.1:0-16457 GCA_026074375.1 Tanacetum coccineum
ATGAGAAAAAAGGAAAAATACAAAATTATTAGTGGTAGTTAGTATAAATATTTAAAAATGGTAAAAACGAGGCTTGTCGAAGCTATTGATTTCTTTAATTCTCCTCGATGAACACTTAGCTACTTTTCGAGATAATTAGTCGAGGGGGATCGAGATTCTTAGTTTTCTAAGTGCTTACTTCATAGCATTGCGTGAGGACACGGCAATGTCTTAGTATGGGGGATTTGGTCATTAGCTTTTTCACGGCGCCTTTCATCATTTCTTCTTGAAGGAAATGGAATTGATGTTTTTTGGTTAGGCATCGAAGCATTTACGGGCTCAGAGATTGATTCATGATGGACAACAGGTACAACCGGAGGTTGGACGTCTTCGGTGCCTTCGTTATTAGTAGGAGGCATCGTGTCCTTTATGACCTCGGTCTCACGTTCCACTACTTTAGGAGAAGAAGTAGTAGGAATCGTGGGTCCTTTGTAAGCAACACCACTTCGAGTGGTAATACCTTTCAAGTCCTCCTTCGGGTTAGTAACGGTGTTACTTAGGAGAGTTCCTGTACCCAAAGATGAAGCGGTATTGGCATTCACGAATTTAGAGAGCATGTCTGTTAAATTGGCTATTTGATTTTGTAAACCTTGGCCCTGATTTTGCATATTTCTCAATACAGCATCATTAGCCTTGACATAATTCTCAAAATCGGTCTTTGAAACACCTTGCACTTGCTAAGCAGGAGCTTGATAAGGTTGAGCTTGGTAAACTGGTGGTTGACTAGTCGGAGGTTGATACACACGGTTTTGATTGAAATTGGTTCCTCGATTTTGGTTGAAATTATTTCCTTGATTCTGATTAAAACGGTTTTGATTATTTTGAATCGGAGGAAAACCAGGAGGTCGGATTTGGTTTGCAACCATCGGAGGTCTAGAATTTGTATTTCCTTGATTAAAATTGGCTGCAGCAGCTTGTGAAACGTACTCTTGAATGTTGTCTTGATAAATGTTACCATTGGTGGCTGGAAAATTTCTATACTAATGAGCACCTCCACAAGTTACACAACTCTGCTCAACCGCTTTTACGGGTGCGGGAGCTTGGCTTTTTGTATTCGACAAGCAAGTCTTCATCATGTTCTTAAAAACGTTTATTAAACTTCTGTTGTAAGAGCAGCAACATCTGGTGGAAATTCCGGTAGTATAGTGAATTCGAAACTCACTTTTTTGGCAACGAACTGCCTGGTTTTAATGAATTTACGAACCTTGGATTTACTGTTGATAATTCTCAAGCATTCACGAGGCAATCATATTCCACATTAGTAGTTCACCCGCATCTGAATTTAATATGAATCCATTTGATCATTAACATTCAAGCATTGATAAAACCGTATCTAGCTGATGTCATCAGAAAATCCCGTGATGTGGGCATGCTCGAAAAGGTCATTAAAATCGCTCCAAGCCTCATAAAACGATCAAATCAAAATCTTTGTTGAAATCTCGTGATTTCATTTCGAAGATTTGTCGTTTTTGAAGGAGGAAAGAATTGATTAATGAATTTTGAAACAAGATCATCCCACGTCAAAATTGAACGAGGAGGTTCTTTTTCTAGCCAAATCCGGGCTGAACCTTCAAGAGAAAACGGAAAAAGCATAAGCTTAATTGACGTGCTCGGGATATCCGGAAATCTCATCGTTGAGGTAATCTTATTGAAATAACGGATGTGAGCATGTGGATCCTCTTTATCATGTCCGAAAAACTGTTTGTTTTGAACAAGATTGATCAAACCATGCTTCAACTCAAAATTAGCATTGATTTCAGGAATTACAATTGCATCCTCGTACCCCTCGGTGGGTGCTTGGAGCAATTGAGCCATAGTCCGGTTATCAGCCATCGGACCTAGGGGAGGAGCTGGATTTTCAATTGGTTCTTCAAGATTAAATGGTCCAACAACAGCTGGTGGGGCTTGTTGTTGTTGACGGTGAAGATTACGAGATTGAGAACGAGTGCGCATGCACTAAAATATAAAAAGAAAATTTACACTAATTTTTTTTCTTTTTGGTTTATCAAAAATGAATTCACAATTTATTTTAATAACGGACAACGAAATAAGACAACTTAAACCTAATAATCGACACAAGCCCTTCTCGGTAACACTTTTGAAAAAAGAAAAGAAAAACGCACAAAGGAGCGGAGGAATAGGAAAGCGCGAAGCTATTAAAAACCTTTTTTCCTTTAGGGTCGTAGTTCCAAGGAACAACCCGCCTTATACCCCTCTTTGAGTTTGTTTATCTTTTAAAAGGTGAACCGTACCTCGCTAGTGACACAAAAGGTAAGTTTTTGATTCTTTGGTTCGGGAACTTATTAATGGATAATACTTCAGTTGAAAGTATTATATGTTGGTGTTCTTTTACCAACTTGATTGATTTTTATTGATAATTAAAGACAATGTTTTTATCTTTTTGGTTTTTTTTTGTTTTTCTTTAAATGATAATTATACTAAAAAGAAAATGAAAATATTTTTGTACTTTTAGGGTTTTTTATAAAGCAAATAACTTCAAGAATGAAGGATCTTCAAAAACTAAGTTTCAAACAGTACGGATAATCGACTCACAGCCTCCCCGGCAGCGGCGCCAAAAATTGATTAGATTTAAACTAGACCTTTATATATATAATATATAATAAAATATATAATAAGAATAATCTAAAAATAATCAATGAAACCGAGAAGTAGTATAGAATATTCCCGGGTCGTTTATCCCCAACGAGGCTGGACTTGAAAATCGGTACAGTCGGAAAGTTGGAATTTGAATGGTATTAATGATTAAGAGGATTAGAAAGCTAAATTATCTACTAATATGCAAAAACGATTAAGAAAAACCTAAAAATTATGAAATAAAACAAAAAAAACGAGAGCACGAGCCCCGAACAAGGGGTCAAAAACCTAAATTCTTAAAAATTAACCCTACAAAGATGTTTTTACTTCCAATCTACTCTATGTGACTAAATATGAAGAATAAAAAAAATACTATACTGAAAACAGAGTTAAAACGAGCTTAAAAATGAGAAAACAAAAAACGGGGTCAAAACCCGTTCTTTAAAAAGTAAAATTTTGCAAAAACGACCCTACGAAAAATTTTCTATTTTTCCTAAGTGAAAACTGATAAAATAAAATTTTCTAAAAAAGAAAAATATTTTTTTTATTTTTATTTAATTTATTATAATTAAAAACAGTTTAAAGGAAATTAAATGATAAAAAATATCAAACGATTATAAAAAATTCTAAAAAATTACAGAAAAATAAGTTAAACTATAAATATCCTATGAAAAATCTAAAATGGGAAAAACATCTTATAAATAAGTTGTTATAAGCTTAAAAGTGGCTGTGGGCTTAATAGACTAAAGTGGGCTTATATATTTATTATAGAAAACCTCTACCGGATGAGCTATTGTAGCACAGCGGTAGATGTGTTGTTATAAAAGTGTTGGTAGATGGGGTTGAGGTCCCGAGTTTGAGTCTTGCTCACTCGGGGTCTCCCCTAATCCCAACACTTTTATTTCTCATTTTTTTTACAACTTTTTGGAAAAGCTAAAATTAAGCAACTTTAAAAAAAGAAATTTTTTTTGTAACTTAAAAATAAGCATGAAAAATAAGCAAAAGAAAGAGGCAGTTAACTTTTTGTGCTAAATCATAAGGAATGCTAGACTAGCTTAACTGTTGGCATTCTAAGCACTAATAAGCAATCTAAAAAGGGAAATAAGCTAGCACATATACTTAACTACACCTAACAAACATGTTTGAACAAAAATAAGCAAAGATATTAAGCTAATTTAAGCTGAAAAGACAGAAAAAGCTAAAGAGCAAAAACACTTAGAAATTTTTAACTAAAACTGCAACTAAGCTAAAATAAGCCCTACTTTAAACAAAATAAGCTAAAATAGAGCTTAAACTAACCTAATAAAACAGAATAAACGAACTTAAGACCTAAAGGTAAGCAATTCAATAAGCTAAACATCTTTAAATAATCAAATAGCAAAATGGTCAAAACTATCTACACATCACCCTAAAAGATGCACGTTCTGCTTAAATTTAAACAATCTAAAGGGGGCATGACTTCGTCAATAACATAATATATATATAATATATATATATATATATATATATATATATATAATATATAAATATAGAAGATATAATAACCAAACAGTCTCCAAACCAATTACCTTTGCACAAGGAATAGTTAAAAGTTCACCAAAATAAAATATATATGTAGCCGGAAGTATGATTCCCGGGTCGTTTTGTCCCAACGAGGCTTGAATGGAAAATCGAGCGACGGATTGATGATTGATGTTTGAATGACAAGGATGTGATATGATTGGGCACTAGACCTAATAGGCAAATGCACACAAAGATAAGCAAGGAAAATAAGCTAGAACAAGCATAAAAGCTAGAAATGGTAAAAACACTTAAGACTTTTTAAACTATAGCACAAGTAATCTCCAAATAAACATAATACAAAACCAAAAATCTAACTAACTCTAAATAAGCAAATTCAGCAAGCAATTAAACTAAGCAAAGCAGGAGAAACTCAGCAGTGCTAACAACAGTACTAGCAGTATTAACTAACAGTACTAACTTGGAGTTAGTACTGCTAGCTATAAGTTAGTACTGCTAGCTCTACTAAAACACAATGAAACAAGAAATAAGCAAATAAGCTAAAACAGATATTTAACTATCCCTAATAAGCACTCAGGCATAAGAATAAGCAACTACAATAAACTAGAATGGAGAATAAGCTAAAAACCTAAAAACTGATAAACTCTTAAAATTACTATGAAAAGGGAAATAAGCTTAAATAAGTTCTACTAAAAACAGTAAACGAAAATGGGCTTAATCTACTCTAAAAAGGTTAAGCAAATCTTAAATAAGCTGAAATAATAAGCTAATAAGCAGATATGAACTAACAGTACTAACTTGGAGTTAGTACTGCTAGCTTTGAGTTAGTACTGCTAGCTTTAAAATCCCAAAAAAATGAACTAGCAGTACTAACTAAGAGATTTGCACAAATCGCTTTTAAACTAACAACTAAGCAAGATAAGCACTAAACATCATAATAAAGCATAAATAAGCAAATATAGGTAACAAATAAGCACTATAAGCAGTTCTACAGCAAATAAGAAAAGTAAGAAAAAGAGAGACTTACAATACCCTTGCTCAAAACAGGGTTAAACAAAGAGTCTACAAGCTCTAGCTTGTATAGAACAAGCTAGTAGTGTCCATAAGCCCTTCCAGAACTGGCTTATCATCCATAAAATAAGCTGTGGTGTATTTGAGAGTGATTTTTGTGATTTTCTCTTAACTACTTAACTTTTTAAGGTGCAGCTTATAAACAAGCTGTATTGAGAGCTTTTTGAACACAAAACAGCACAATTAAGAAACTTAATACTTGGAATCGTAAATTGACTTAAAACCTCCAATTTGCATTAAAACTTGAAAGTGTTACAAAGCTGAAAGTAAAAGCTGTAAATGACTTTAAGTACTGAAATAAGCTAAGATATATTGAAAATTAAGCTAAGATATTCTAAGATTAAAAACTAACTTAAGATTAAAAACTTACTCTCCATAAAGTTTACAAAAGACTCTATTTATAGCCGAAGTCTTCTTCTTTGGGTCTTCCAATTGTGCTTCTTTTGTGAGAGCAAAAACCAAGTGTGCTTTTTATGTGAGGTGATTCTAAAACAAATCCCATCCTTCAATTTCTTTTGTGCTTCTTTTGAGTCAATCACAGCCATCAAAATTACTTGGAAATGGTGAGGGATTGCCAACATGGCAATTATAAGCAAGGGGGAAATAGTGGAGTGGTTGAAATGATTTATCTAGGGTGTTGAGTGTTTTGCAGGGAGAAGGTATGGGAAGACATCCCTAAGTTGTACCTGGGTTTTGTTGGGCGGGAAAGATGGAGTTTGGGAAGGTTGGCAGCTTTGGCCCCTCATCTCTTATAACCTCATTGAAAACTTTGCCCCTCATGATACAACTTTTAGGGGTTTGGCAGAACTGGCCCCTAAAGTTATACTTCACCCGCAATTTTCGATTTCAGCCCTTGTCTTTTTGTAACACAACTTGAGGTTTGGCAGTTTTAGTCCCTCAAGTTGTATTTTCTTCATGTGGCTGACTTTTGACTTTGACTGACTTTGGCTTCGGATTGACTTTGTCTTTTCCATCCCGTGCTTAGTTTGGTCGTTTTTGGCTTTCTTTTTGAATATCCGTTCCTGCACAATTCAAATGCAAAACATACAAATACAATGTATTTTTGGTACGTTTTTAGTCATTTAAGTCCGTTTTTAATGGAAAATGGTATGTGTAATTAAGCACATACCAAAATCCCCCATACTAAGGTATTGCCGTGTCCTCACGCAATGTTATGAAGTAAACACTCAAGAAAACTAAGAATCTCGAACCCCCTCGACTAATTACCTCGAAAAGTAGCAAAGTGTTCGTCAAGGGGAACTAAAGAATCAATAGCTTCGACAAGTCCCGTTTTCACCAATTTTTCATATGTACACTAACTATCCCTAATATTTTTGGATTTTCCTTTTTCTTTTCTTCGTATATGTATATATATATCTTTATATTTATTCTTTATATATATATTATTTATATATTCTTGAGCATCGATGGCAATTTATTTGATTCATGGATCCTTTAGAGTCAATATACAAGGAATGTAATTATCATGGGGATGAAATGAGCAAGGGGGAGCTAGGAGATATGTGGGTAAATAGCATTGAGTCGGTTAAACCGTGATGATAAAAGACTTCACTGGGATGATGCAAGCTCACCTTTATAGGAATACAAGATCGAGGATTGTAAAATACAATGAAGGGCTCATTCATACTCCAAATACTTCACCTCATCCACTTCAAAATCACTCTCAACTTTAAGGTCGTCTTCTCATACCTTCAACTTATATATTTGAAGTACCTACTCTCTTTTCATGCCTTCCTATCATCTATCATGACCTTTTCTAAACTATTCAAGAAACACACAATCACCCTCACCTTTATTTTTCACATCTTTTCCTCCAACGTATATACTTGGAGCACATACCATCTTCTCATATCTTCTTCTCAAACCTCCAACCTATATGCTCCAACCATTATCCACATAATACCTTTTTGCTTCGACAAAAGGGGGAGAAAGGAGTGTAAACGAGTAACTTTTAAACTTCACTATGTGTTATAGTTTACATGGTTTGTCATCATCAAAAAGAGGGAGATTGTTAGTGCAAATATTACGATATTTAATCTATACGATCTCTTTATGTTTTAGTGATGACAAACATGTAACTTGTAATACGTAACGTAAAGTGCGCAAGTTACTCGTAATCATAAATTATCAATGCATACTTGCATCCACATCTCTCGACGTCTTAAGTCTACATCAACTTATATATTTGAAGTACATACTCTCTTTTCATGCCTTCCTATCATCTATCATGACCTTTTCTAAACTATCCAAGAAACACACAATCACCTTCACCTTTATTTTTCATATCTTTTCCTCCAACGTATATACCCGGAGCACATACCATCTTCTCATATCTTCTTCTCAAACCTCCAACCTATATGCTCCAACCATTATCCACATAATACCTTTTTGCTTTGATAAAAGGGGGAGAAGGGAGTGTAAACGAGTAACTTTTAAACTTCACTATGTGTTATAGTTTACATAGTTTGTCATCATCAAAAAGGGAGAGATTGTTAGTGCAAATATTACGATATTTAATCTATACGATCTCTTTATGTTTTGGTGATGACAAACATGTAACTTGTAATACATAACGTAAAGTGCGCAAGTTACTCATAATCATAAATTATCAATGCATTCTTGCATCCACATCTCTTGACGTCTCAAGTATACATCAACACCGACATTTGTTTGCACCCGACGTAAATCACGTAAGGTATGTACAAACAACATTAAACTTGTAGGATGATCAAAGAAATAAGTTTTTGTCTTAAACTTTATATTTTTATAAATATAACAAAACTATTTCTCAAAAATTATTTAGACAAATTATTTTTGAATTATAAAGAAATGTTTTATTTGGTAATTATTTTGAATTTCAAAATCTGGTCATTTCCCCCCTAAAACAAGTGTCACTTTCACCAGATTTCACCTTCACCACAAAAAGACAAAAATAAGAGCGTCTGTCGGGGCGGTCCCTTAAATAGGCCGGCGGCCCCTTTAAATACCGACGCGCCGTTTCCTGACAGGCTGTTTTTAGCTCCTATAAATAGTGGGTCACCTCCAACTATTTTCACAACCCTTTTGCATGATTTTCTTTTAGTTCTTTCTCTTCTAGATTCTCATAATCTCTCTAAATTTTGTCATTCAACTTGGTTAATCTTGTTTAAATGTGATCAAATCTTCTATCCTTTCCTCCTTTCCTCAAGTGCAAGAGAAGAACTTCGGTCATCTTCAAGATCCGAAGTTATGTAGTCTAGTTAGTCCATTTGTAACATTTGTTACATATAGATCGAGTCCATGTCTTCCAATCTTTAGTAGTGTGTAGATCTAAATGATGTATATATTTGGATGGGTTAATTGTGGGTTGGTTAGTATTTTAGGCCTTAAAATACATTGGTGAAGTGGTAGATTGGTTCTAGCTAAGATTAGGACTCGACATCTAGCTTAGTGCCGGAAAATAATGTAAGCGACGCCGTTTATGTGTTTAGGCCATAAAACACAAGGTTTGTTATGTTGGGCCATAAAACACAAAGGGTTTGGTTGTACCCGAAGAAGGACTCGACATCTAGCTTAGTGTTGGAAAATAATGTAAGCATTGGTATAAGGTTTTCTTCGCCGAAAAGGAGCTTGTTGATTAGTGAAGTAACTCTCGAGTTGGATACTCGAGGAGTGGAGTAGGGCAAAGAGGAGCTTCGTGACCGAACCACTATAAATCATCGTGTCGGTTTGCATTTTCTTTTACCTTTCTCTTTACATATGTCTTTACATTAATGCTTTACTTTTTACATTGCATTGTGCTTATTAATTGGTGTGAATTGTTGTGTATGTTGTGTTCGTAGGGTTATGTTGCTCTTTGGAGTTAACATTATGTAGTGTGGATTTATGGTTTAGAATATGGGTAGTTATTGTAAATCCATTATCGACACTTCTCATATTGCATCAAACTTGATTGGTGATTTGATACAAATGATTTAGTCCGAAAACCTCTTCTGGAGGCGGTCCCTTTAAATAGGGCGACCCCCTGATGTACTAGGCGGCCCCTATATATTTATGAGACCGCCGGCAGGGAGTGATTTAATAATTGATACAAAAGATTTAAATTTTTTAAAAGGAAACGTATTCACCCTCCCCCCTCTACGGTTTCCACACAATTGACCTTAACCCTTCCCGGTGAGCTTCTCTTTGTTGAGTTTGGATATTTATGTTTCGGAAAGATAGGTGTTTAAGTTGTGACTTTCATGAGGAGGGTTTGGAATGACTCTAGGGATAACATTAGATGAAGAAGAGACATTTTGGAAAGGTAAAGAGGACGAGTTGGAATGAAATGATTCATCATCATTTTCATCAACTATGGCTTCAAGTGGAAGAGATAAAGAAGTATGATTTTAACAAACAATCAAAACCGATTGACTCAAACTTGGCATGAATATGACTCATATTTTAGAAATTTTGACTCACAACCCTTCCCTCATGAAAGTATCATTTTCAAGGTTTCCCATTGTGTTTAGTAAGGGTTGATTAAATTCATTTGATATGAGAGGTATGTAGTTTCGTATCTTTTGATGATCAAGTCTGGTAACTCGAGGCATTGTTACCTAAAATAACACAAATAAAATCATATTTTAATTGCGTATACTTGTATTGAAGTTTTAAGTTTGTGTCTAGTGTGTGCCTATATGCAACGAATATGGAGTAACAATTAACTCGACCTAAAAATAAAATCATAAGAATTAACCCAAACGCTCCTTAATTTGATTTTGCTCAACCAAACAAGTCAAAAAATATATATGAATTATGTATCTCAAAATTTGTTCATGAGATCATTATGCATGTGTTTGAAAACGTTTTTAGATTGTATTGACAATGCATAACAATAATTTTATTTTGTTCCTAACGTGAGTGATTTGAAAATGAAATTAGGGTTTTGGTTCAAAATTAATTTTTCAACAAACTCACCAATGTATGCAAATCATATGTCTACGGGAAGCATATTAGTTGTACATTATATCCTAGTAGTCCTAATTGTACAAAATCGAAAGAAAAATAGAAAATTCCCAATTTCAATTTTGATGTTCATCATGAACCCTAGACTCAAATTGAAAGAAAATAGATGAAATGACTTACAATTGATGATCTTTAAGATGTTATGGATGATTATTGGTGTTGATTTGATCTTCAATTAGAGTTTTAATTGGTGATTTTAAGTTTTTGGGTGGTTTTCGTCCTTTTCGTCACTGTAGAGAGAGGGGGTTTGGTTTTGTGTTTGAAAAATATTTTTGACTAAGTGTTCAAGATGGTGTCTTGCTGGTGGCGGTCCAATATTTCCTGGCAGTCCCAAATATATTGGGGGGCCGCCTATGGTAAGGGGGCCGCCCTCAGCGAGGGTTTTTGAACTTAGTTTTTAACAAAAGTTTTACCAAGAAGAGTGACGTTTTAATTTGCATTTCGTGAATTAAAAATGCTTAAAGTACTTCGGATAAAGTAATTAAGTTGTCATGACACAGAATGGAACACGGACTAGAATCAAAACTAGAAGAAGGAGAAGCGGACTCATAAGATTTATGGAATGTGTTTCATCATTCCTAAACCAAGACGTAGATAGTTAAACGATTTACGTTTAAGGGGTTTAGTAAGAATGCCGACGATGTTGTCGACGGACGACACTTTCTCGATTGAGATATGTCCTTTTTGGACATTATCACGAAGAAAGTGGTGACGTATTTCGACGTGTTTGGTACGAGAATGTTGCACCGGGTTTTTACCAAGGTCAATCGCGCCTTTGTTGTCGTACATGATGGGAACGTCGTCGAGTCGTACGTCGTAGTCGATGAGAGCTTGTTTCATCCATAGTGCTTGTTGACATGCCTTTTCGGCGCTTACGTATTCGGCTTCGGTAGTGGATATAGCAAGAGCGGTTTGTTTCTTTAAGAACCAAGATGTTAAACAACATCCCACGAACATACAAATACCGCTAGTGCTCTTCCTATCCACATAATCTCCCGCATGATCAGAGTCGGCATACACTAAGGTTTCTATGCCGGTCCCCTTAGAATACCATAATCCTAAGTGCATAGTGCCTTTAATGTATCGAAAGATACACATAACCGCTTCAAGGTGAGAGGTTTTGGGATCTCATGAAGCTGAGCCAAAGGAAGACACTAAACTGATATCGGGCCTACGTTTGAGTTAGTATAATAAACTACATATCATCCTCGATACTTAGTACTATCTACGACTCTCATTCTGTGTCTTTCGAGAGGTTAGTTATCGAAGGACTGGGGGTTTTCATTAGTTTAGGAATCTTTTAAGCCAAATTTATTAAGCATTTACACTTAAACATTGTAGATTGATTAAAGAAGATACCTATCTTCCATTTGTTTTATTTGTAATCCAAGGAAGAAGTTAAGTTCACCATCATGTCATCTGATTGTCAGGTCATGATTTTGGCAAATTCTATCACACATGTCTTGACAAGTCGAACCGAATATAATGTCATGAATTGTTTGAACTGTGAGATTTGAACTTTTTTTTTTTTCTTATAAGTTGAAATGGAGTGTTATTACCATTCCCATTTTTATATCTCATGTTTAATAAGGAAGAAAGCATTTATTCTTTCTCCCAAGCTTTGGGTGGCTTGTTTAAGACCATATAAAGCTTTCTTTAGTTTATAAACATGATACGGTTTTTCAAAATCAATGAATCCTAGAGGTTGTTGAATATACTCCTTATGATTAAAATATTTAGGAATGCACTTTTTTACATCAATTTGGCAATAGTTTAAAATCTAAGGGACAAGATAAGCTAATAATACTCCTAATAGATCACCGTCTAGGGAACGGGGGCATAAGTTCATCAATAATCGATTGCCCTGCTTATTGGTTGTAACCTTGAGCCAACTAACTAGCTTATTTCAGAAAACACACGTTCTCGTCTAGCTTATTTTTAAACACAACATAGTTCTATGAGGGTTATTATTCTTATGTTGGGGATCTAACTCCCAAATCAATCGTTAGCAATTTGATTTAAATCTTTTGCATAGCGACTATCCAATTTATCTCCTAAAGCCTTCACTCACGTTCTAGAGTTTATAGTTGATTAAACAAAAGAATTCTTTTGTTTTGGGCTTGTGACCTAAGGGTTCTTTGGTTTAGGTTTCTTTGACATTTTTCTAAAGGATAGGTTCCTAGATTCTTAATATTGACTATTTCGTCATTACTAGTGTTTCATCCTCAACAACATTTTTTAGGTTTTTCTTTTCGGTTTCCATAATAGCTTCTTCTTCATCTAAGTCATCATCCACCAAGGGTGATGTCTTAGAGGGTGGAAGAGTTTCATCGAATGTCACATTTAGTGATTCTTCGATTTTCTCTGTAACTCCGTACGGCGGATGGACCGAAAAGATCCATGTGGAGGAGTTCTAAGCATCTGGTCATTGAGACTATATTCTTAGCTTTGTGACTAGCGTGAGCTTGTTTTCTAATTTTGCAAGCATCACAAAAATGTTGATCAAACTTAAGCTTAGGTAGTTTCTAATAGTTTCCTTAGATGCAAACGATTGATTGAGACGCATATTAGAGTGACCTAATTCTTAAGCAAGTGTGGAATTTTCCTCACTCGTTGCAAGACAATTTTGTCTTTTGGTTATATTCCTAATTTCATTCATTTAAGCCTTTCTTCCTAATTCCTCTACCTATGTATTTACCATCTTAGTAATTTCAATATCATGTTCAGAGTTAGATTACTTACACTTATTATCACATATTTGTTATACTTAGCAAGTTAAATCCTAAGTTATCAACATGTTCTACATTATCACTAGCAACGAGGACTTTGATGTTGTTTAGCATTATGTGTTTTGGTCTAGGACCCAAAATAGATTTTTGGAAAGACACACTTTTCTCAGATCCATGCGTAGCTGCTGGCGGTCCCATAATTATTTTGAGGGCCGCCTGTTCACTATTAGGGCCGCCCATATTTATGGGACCTCCATCAGTGAACGCCTTTTTTGAGCTTTCATAAATTTTATTTCTTTAGTTCCACTAGATGAAGCTTTAAATGAAACCCTAAACCTAACTTATCACCAGAGGATTTTTGATTATTTATCATTTCATTTAAGCAATGTGTGCTCCTTTCGAACTTGGTTAGTTTAAGAGCTTCTTCTTTAAGTTTTATATTTTCAATTTTGAGTGATTGGCAAATTGTGCATTCGAGATCAACTGCTTTGTTTTTCTCGAGTGTGGACAATTTATCTTTTAATTCTCTAAGTTCCTTTTCTAAGCTATTTCTAGTGGCTTTTAATCTTTTGTTTTTAGTGATTATCTTTAAACTCATTTTGCATACTTTATCATATTCATTATCTAAAGCTAAATCATCTATTGATGAGTTTTCATCACTAAAGTAAGAGGATTCGGAACATACCTCATTTGGCGCTTGAGCTACGAGACATGTTTCGTCTTGGATCTTTTCATCATCTTCTTCACCGCTATCGCTCCAAGAACCTCCAACGAATGCTCTTTGGTTCTTGTCTCTCGGTGGCTTTGGACATTCTCTAATAAGATGATTTGGATCTCCGCATCTAAAACATTTCCTTTCACTCTTGCCGTTTTTGTCATCTTGGCTTCTTTGAAAGGTCTTTTTATCGTTCCTTGGTTGTCTAACAAATCTTCCTCTTCTTTTGAAGAACTTCTGAAGTCTCTTACCGCCATGGCGTACTCTTCGTCTTCACTTCCGGAAGTCGAACATTCTTCATCACTAGATTCTTTCTTAGCCTTTAAAGCAATAGATTTCCTTTCAACTTTTGCTTTGACTATTCAGAATCTTTCTTGATGATCATTTCATAAACTTTGAGGTTCCTGATAAGTTCATCAAGAGATATTGATGTTAAGTCTTTTGACTCTTCAATTGCCGTGACCTTTGCTCTCTATCTAGGATGTAGAGCCCTAAGAAACTTCCTAACATAATTTTTGCTAGAATAACCTTCATCAAGAGCTTTTAGACTAGTAATAATAGTATTAAATCTAGCAAAGGAACTATCTATAGATTCGTCTTCAGGAATGACGAATTGTTCATATTGTTGAACCAAAAGGTCAATCTTATTATCTTTGACTTGACTATTACCTTGGTGGGTAATTAACAAAGTTTTCCAAATTTCTTTTCTTTCATATTCTTTTCTTGGCAAAGCATTGTAAATTACCATTTTGGCTTCATTATTTTTCGCAAGCCTTCTTTTAAGTTCATCACTTTGTTTTTCAAAAGGGACAACCTCATCAAGTTTGGTTTCCGGATTTTGAATAATGGGTTGAAAATCACCGTTAGTAATAACATGCCAAAGATCTAGATCTTTTGATTTAACATATGTCTCGAATCTATTTTTCCAATAAATAAAACTATCACTTTCAAAAAGTGGTGGTCTTTGCATGGATTCCTATCTAGATATTTTTCAAAATCCATAGATTGATCCAAGCTTTAAAATACAATATATTTTAAAAATCTTGAGTGACCTTGGCTTCTGATACTAATTGTGGAAACTAGAATAGGGGGTTGAATAGTTTACAAGTTCGTTTTACGTTTTAAAAGTTTGCTTTCAAAAGATTTAGATTCGAGTTGTATGTTTAACCAATCAACAATATGAACCAATAATATAACAATTAGTAAGACTAAATAAACAATGATAATAATAATAACGATATTAAGAGAAAAAATATCACACCTAGTCGCCAAGGACTTTTATAGTGTGGTTCGGTACGAAGACTCTTCGCCCTATTCCACTCGTGGATCTACTCGAGATTTCACTATGTCAACAAGCTCCGCTCTTTAGGCGGAGAAAACCGTTTACACGTCGCTTATGTTGTTTTTCGACCACTTAAGTTAAATGTCGAGTTCTCTCTTAGCTACAACCAATCTACCACTTCACAAGATATAACACACTCACAAGTCTACACAATCGGATCTACACACTATCTGCATCACACAAATTACAAAAATAAATACTAGAGATATGATACTTAGAAGAAGAATGAAGAGATCACTAATACAACACTTCGTTTCTTGGCGAATCGAATGTTATTCTCTTGCACTTGATAGAAGAATGAGGAAGGTGAGAAGAGATTAGATCACTTGAAACAAGATCTAAATATGTTAGTGATCAAGATATTTTAGAGTGAGAAATGAGGTTTTTAGAGAGAGAAAGTTATCAGAAAATTTCGTACAAAGAGGTATGTTTTTCTACCAGCAATATTGTAGTATTTATAGCCAGGAGATTCCAACGGTCACTGAAGGCGGTCCTGGCGGTCTCGTATATCGTGGGACCGTTCAGCTATAAGGGGGGCTCCGTCAGTAGACTACGCTCCTGTTTTTGTCTTTTTGTGGGAAAGGTTGTATCTGCTATGGAACCTTCCATTTTGGGGGGAAAATTTGAAATTCAAATTTTAAGTTTTTAATAAAACTTTTCTTTTAATTAGAAAATATTTTGTATAATTAATTTTGTGAAAATACTTTTGTAGAATAAAAGTTATGGTTAAGAAAGAAAAATATTTTCTTGATCACTAATCATGCTTAATGATTTTGTTTGTCCGTACCTTAAGTGATCACTAATCATAGAAATGAAATTTCACACTTAATAATTTGTGAACGTTTATTTTTATCGTAAACGTTTTTACATTTTGTTATTATCAAAACAATGAGAGGTCGAAAAATATAAATAATATTTTTAGACATTATTTGTATTAACATAATCTATTGGTACAAAAATACTAAGAGATTAGTGATGAGGTGTCATTTTATATACTTTTTCAGGGTCGTTTAACCCCCTAAATCGTGTATTTATGCCCAAAATAGGTACTTAATCATTCCTTTTTAGGTATTTCACATTTGGAAGGCATTTGCAAGAAATACACGTGACTTGGCTCATTTGGAGAAGAAATGGACAAGACTATGGACCTACACCAACATCTCTCAAGAATTTCTCCTCAAAGGCTGGAGACGGCGTTACAGGTTCAACGTAACGCCGTCACAACGAAGAGCAAGACAGCGTCACAAGATTTCATTGTAACATCCGAGAATTTTTGAAATTTTGAATGACGATTTCAATCTTTGACTTTTAGGATCTGGCTTGACTTATAAGAACGACCATCTAAATCACGTTTTCACGACTCGGACTCTAAAGCAATTTGATGTAAAACGACATTCCTGACAACTTTTTAGTTTTGACCGAGACCTGGAAACGAGCC
>BQNB010119222.1:0-20850 GCA_026074375.1 Tanacetum coccineum
GAGTCAAAATTTATTCTTATTCTACCCAGCAGGAAAGTCAACATTGTGATAAAACACTTATTTTATTTTTGAAAAAAATTAAAATTTTTTCATTTTTTTAGCATTTTGATGGTAAAAACGGGATTACGTGAATACAATGGCTACAGGCACAATCAAATCGATAGATCCCCCCATACTAGAATTGAACATTGTCCTTAATGTTTTAGGAAGGGTCTCTACGTAAATCTAAAGCCGTTTATTAAGTGTGCACAAAGATAAACGTTAGTCGGTAAGATTTAGGATATTGGATTCCCAAAATGAAGCTAAGGATGTGAAGCTCTAGTGAACGAAGGACAAAACCATGAGCACGAGAGGCTTCAAAAATCCAGGCAATCCTGGACATACAACAAAACATAAAACACGGAAAATGGAAGAGGCGAGCCCTATCACAACACACTTATTCATTACTACTATATAATTATATAAGGATAAGCATAGGTTGCCACCTACGAAGCGCTTGTTTAAGGTCACTAAGCTTGACCCGATCCCCCATACTTGAGCGGTCAAGGGGGATAGAAATGGAGAAACAAAACATCCAAGATAGGAATGTCCCCTCCAGAAATCATCATCGGGCTTTCAGAAATGAGCTGGAAAGCTTTAAAGCCCTGATGAGATAAGATATGAGGAGATTTCTCCTCATCTGCAACAAGAATACAAGGATTTACAACTTTGTCCTCATTTTTGGATGAAAATGAAAGCAAAGTGTCAATCACTGGAAAAGGAGGATCACGGATGAATGAGATAGAAAATTTATCCGGTGATAGAAATCTCTTGGATTGGACTCCAATGAATATCCCTGGATCGAAAATCTTGTTTCTAGTTCCGGAAGGAAAAGAAACTACAAGGTTGGATCCGAGGGAATCACTAAAAAAAGAGTGAAATCCAAATCCAGATGAAGTGTGGGATGGGTGGATAAAACATTAGGTACATGAACTCTTGGTTCTCTTGTTGGATTATCAAAAATATCCTCCACAACATCCATAGTGAAATCCCCCGAATCGGGTTCACTATCAAGGTGAAACGAATCATACTCGAGAAGAGAAATATCAGCATGAGTAGTGGTACTGCCACTACTCGTCTCTTTTGTATGATCGTCAAGAAAATTAAAAGTCTTGAATTGGGGTAAAGAATTATCAAAAGTGTTGGTCTCCTCCAAGAAAAAGTTAGAAGATATGGAGGGAGACTTAGTTATAAAATCGGAAGATGGAGTGGGATTATCTTTTAATGCTTCGATCTTAGCAATAAGAAGATTGACCTTCAACAATTTTTCACGAAGAATATCATCCTTGATTGTAAGAAGAATATCGGTATCAATCTCTCCATCTTCTTGGACAACATTCCCTACCACCTCTAAGCTGATGAGCTCAGGATCGGGAGGCAATGCATTGACATAATCAATGTCTTCACTGTAGGGAGAATCGTCATCACTCGAAAAATAATCATTGTTGGAATCAATGATAGTTTCAGAATCATCTTTAAGAGTTTCTGGAGGGCGAGGAAAAGAGTTATCATACATCAAATTTTCAATAAAATAGATATCTCCCTTCGGATCAAAGTCGACTTCAACAATTCCTGGTGGAATTGAAGCGATAAGAGCGAGTTCACCGGCGAACTCCTCGAGAAGGAAATCAATCTTAGGAAAAGATACCACGTTATCACGATTAAGCACGGATTCAATTAGACAAGATTCGGCATTAAAATGATCATTACCATTTCTCGGTGGAATTGAAATGATATCATCTAACACCTCATCCTTTTTCGGAGAAGAATCATCACAAATGGGCAAATCACATTTAAATTCATCCTTGGACTCACTAGGGTTTTGTACAAGGTTCTCAACACTAGACTTTATGAATTCGTCCGATTCCATTTCTTGAATTGTGTCAAGATGTTTGTCCACTATGATGAGAGAGTCCGTTTTTAGTCAGGGTGGTGATTGCGAGTAGTATACTCCTCGTCCTCATCATCAACATCGTCGTTACAAAAAGTATTTGAAAAAATCGCGAGAAAGTGGGCCACATGCTTAGTTGCTTTATCTTTTTATTAATTTCATTAATCAATTCCATTGGAAAATTTTCTTAAGCTACATTATTTCTTAATATAAATCTTCTTATCACGGATAATCTTGTATTTAATTAAGTTATTTTATTTAAATTTTGTGCTTTATGATCACTCCTTGTCTTGGATACTCATTTCTTGAGGGAGGTTGATGAATGAGGAAAACTACGGGGTTGGGATTGGGTCAAAACCAACAGAATTAGTATTTATAGATAATTTTGGTTCAATACAGTTGACATTGATAAGTCTTCATGAGGACATCCGCAATTTATTCACATACAAATAATTTGTTGTTGATGTAACAATTGGTAATGTTTTTGTAGGAACTCATTTTGTATTTTGATTGTAGCATGGTCCAGGATGTTGAAGTTAATTCAGAACTTATAGTGTAAATAGGGTGGATTTAAGGAGCATCGTTACGCAAAATTCTTACAACGATTGGTTGATAGTGTGTGGGGTGGTAAGGGAGAAACTTGGAGATTCGTTAAAAGAGTACGGAGTTGAAAAATTGATTGGATTTCCATCTCCATACGTACAATTTGGACAAATTCCATCAATAAAATGAACCACCGCCACTGTCTGGCAAGTGCCATTGAATAACAATAAAGGGTTATCCGTCGGTTGTCCACACCCCACACACTCATATTTGAAATAAGGTCTCCATGAGAATTTAAATGGTTTATGAGGTTAGAAGAAAATGAGATTAAAGGATATAGAGGGAAACGAAGATATTTTTGAAAATTTACATTTAAGAATGAAAAAATTTTTGATAAGAAAGAAAAATATTTTTGGTAACCGATAATCAAACGAGTGTACGGTAGCTCTTTAGAAAACGCACAAAGAAGCGGAGGAGTAGGTAAGCGCGAAGCTATTAAAAACCTTCTCCTTTCGGGTCGAAGTTCGTAGGATCGACCCTCCTTATACCTCTCTCGTAGTTTGTAATCTAAAGGTGAGCCGAAATCACAAGTGACACAACGGTTAATTTTGTTGTTTTTTTTTTGTTTTTTTGATTTCTTGATAATAAGAGAAAATATTCACAAATAAAAAAACGATAACTTCACGGGGAAGGGTCTTCAAGGCACAACAAACTTCAACTCGATAATCGTCTCACGACCTCCCAGGCAGCGGATACAAAAATTGATTTCAAGATTTCTTACTATATATATAAATATAAATATAAATATACATAATATAAGAATTATAGCAAAAATATCAATGATAAGAATTCCGTAAGGCTTTTTAAAAAGGTTAATTACTTTTGACTAAAGCAAAACCCTAAAAACCTTTCAGGGTCGTGTCCCGACGAGGTGTGAATTTGAAAATCGAGGAAACGTTTGTGGAAGAATGCTTGAATATCACAAATTGGGTTTGGTTTCCTATTTCTACAAATAAAATACAAAAACAAGTAAAGGCAAACCTAAAACGAAAGCAATTAATGCTAAAACACTAAAAACAATAACGGGATTCAAATCCCGTTCTTTAAAAACCCAAATTCTATAATTTTAACCCAACAAATGAAAATTTAATTTTTATTAATCCTAAATGATAAAAGAGAATTTTAAAAAAAAGAATTATATTTTTTTTACTTTTAGTTTTTTTATTATGAATTAAAAACAGTTTTAATGAAATAAAATGATTAAAAATAGTAAACTACTTTATAAAAATCTAGAAAAATTACAGAAAGTACTTTGAAGAGTAAGGAATGTAAGAAAAATAAAACGAAACCAACTGCTAATTTAATAAGCTGGAAAAAAACAAAATAAACTGATAAGCTAAAACTGCCAACACCCCTTATAAAATAAATCTTGCAAACATATATTAAAAAAGTCCTAAGGGCGCGTTGGTAGTAGAGAGGTGTGTTAAAAACGGGGTTGAGGTTGTGGAGGTCACGGGTTCGAGCCTTGTTCACCCATGACTTCCTAATTTCCCTCGTTTTTTTTAAAAAGCTTAATAACTTAAAAATAAGCAAATTTTATGAAATGACTTTTTATAAAAGCTTATGATAAGCCAGAAATAAGCACTTAAAAGTGACAGACTTGGCTTTTGGCTAAAAGGCTAACTGTTTGCCTTTTTTGAACAACAAATAAGCAACAAGAGAGGAAAACTCTAACAACTAACAATAAGCTACACCTAATAAGCACTGGAACAAAAAATAAGCAAAAACAAATAAGCTAATAAGCCTAAAAGTGACAGAATCTCTTAAAAGGATTTTAACTTAAAATGCTAAAAAAACTCATAAGCTTGAATGAGCTCTAATCAACACTAAATAAGCTAACAGCACTTAACCCTATCCTAATAAGCAAATCTAAACACAACTAAAAGCAAATCTAATAAGCCAAAAAGCTCAGGAAAGCTAATAAGCTTATTGGCCAAATTTGGTGACCAAACAACCTAAGGGGCCACTTTCTAGCTTATTTTTAAGCTAAAAAATTGATCCTTACGGCTTAGTGGCTTATACCACAAAAAAGCTTATGCAATAAACTATAATAATCTACAATGAAAAAGCATTTTGAAGTTCATTTAAGCCATGAAAAAGCTAAGTGAAAAAGCCACTTACACTCAGTATATGCTGAGTTTTTTAAACTTTTATAAAGACAAAAGCAAAAATGCAGGCCTATATTAAGCTATGAAAATGACTTTTAAAAGACAAAATAAGCTCAAACAGATTGAGCTTGACACCTAAAGAGCTTGTTCTATGAATTATAAAATCTAAAAATAACTTTAACTAATCTAAAATTGCTAATGAAAAATGGCTTATGGACTTTAAAAATGAAAGAAAACTTAGACAGATTTTTTTTGACCCAATCTCACAAAATAATTGCACACTTAAACTAGATATAATCTACTGAATTCGTGACCTAAAACAAGCAAGAAAACACACCTACAAGCAATCAAATCAAATAAGCTGGTATATAAAACTATGACACCACAGATTCTTAGAAAAGATAGCTAAAGCCTTAAATCCAAATTATAAACCTTAAAAACTTATGAAAACATATTATAAAACCTAAATCTAGCTAAACAAAGACGGATTAAGAGCTAAAACAAGCTCAAGTAGTGGTACCTATAGTTACCATTGCTTGTGTCAAACACCCCTTTAAATCTTTAAATTTCAATTAAAGCTAAAAACAAATTATGAAAAGGCCTAATTTATGGAAACAGATGGATGTTTATGCATGTTAAGGATGTTTAAGCAACAGTTATGGAGAAATAAGCACTAAAATAAGCTGAACTAGATAGGCAGTATTAAGTAGAAACTCTAAATGATCTTTTCTTCACTCAAATCTACTTCTAAGCTATGTAGTAAACATACTAAGCTACATTTAGGCCAACTAAGCATGAATAAGCAGATAATTAGCACAAATAAGCAGTAAATAAGCAGATAAAATAAGCAAACAGTGAATAAGCCAAAAGTTGAAAAATGAAAACTTACAAAACCCTTTGCACAAACAAGGGTATAAAAGCTTTTGAGAAGCTAAATCTACAAGCTCCAGCTTGTTTAGAATAAGCTAGTATGGTCATATAAGCCCATCCAGGTTTGGTTTATTTTCCACATTAAGCTAAGGTGATTTAAGAGTGAATTTTGAGTTATACTGAATTAGAACAAAAATGAGCTCATGAAAATAACTTTAAATCACAATTTTAAGCTTAAATGCACAAGGTAAAAACAGAATTTAAAAATGACAGAATTTTAAAACTTAAAACTTGAATTTTCATTAAACTTAAAAACATTACAAGGCTTGAAAAGTAAAGTACATTTAAAGTAAAATAAGTAAAAACAGGTTTACACTACTCCTAAACTACCTCCTTTAAAATAAAATAAGTTAAGTCTATTTATAGAAGAAGAACATCTTCAATGTGTGCTTGTTATGTGAGTGTCTTCAAAGTATCATAATCTTCACGCCCCCCCCCCCATCCCCCTCCCCCCCACCCCCCCCCCCCCCCCCCCCCCCGTACCCCCCACATACACTCCCCCCCTCAGTTCCCCAGGTTCTTTAATCACAGCCTTTGATCTTTTGTCCTTGCCTCATTGTCCAATCAAACCTCCTAGGATTGCCAAGGTGGCCTTGTCTTCATCTAGGGGTAGGGTTTTAAAGTAAGGTTGAGTGGGTTTCATGGTGCAGGGTAACACGTAAAGAGGATGGGTGAATAGTAGTGGCAGGAAAATGAATTGGGTACTGTTTGTTTATTTTTAACTGGGTTAGGGAAGAAAAGGATGTGGGGTGTAAAGGGTTATTGGATGTAAGGATAAAACATGTTAGTCCTTAAGGACTAATAAAGAAAACAGCTTCAATGTGTGCTTGTTGTGTGAGTGTCTTCAAAGTATCATCTTAGCCATTGAAAAATCTTGTTCCCCAGGTTCTTTAATCACAGCCTTTGATCTTTTGTCCTTGCCTCATTGTCCAATCAAACCTCCTAGGATTGCCAAGGTGGCCTTGTCTTTATAGCTAATTGGGCTGACTTGGCCTAATAAAATAGGTCGGGTTGGCCCGATAAGTTTTCTTCGGTTTTGGCTCGGCTTTGACTTTGACTTTGCGGGGTTGACTTTTAGTTGACTTTTTGGCGTTAACTTGACTTTGACTTTGACACGCTCTTTCCATTCTCGTGCTCGGTTTTGTCTGTTTTGGCTTTATTTTTGTCCTTTTGTCAATATCCGATACCTGCATAGTAAATAACACAAAACAAGCATATATTTGGCATTTTATGTCCGTTTTTGGTCATTTGGGGTCGTTTTATTAGGTAAAAAGTATGTGTATTTAAACACATACCAGTAAGGCTAATGAAGCATTCTTTGTTGGGTACTCAATCAATAGTAAAGCATTTAGAGTATTCAACAGTAGAACTAGGATAGTTGAAGAGAACATGCATGTCTAGTTTAGTGATAATACACCTAATATTGCAGGAAGTGGACCAAATTGGCTTTTTGATATTGATGCACTAACAAAGATAATGAATTATAAGCCAGTTGTTGCAGGAAATCAGTCCAATGGTAATGCAGGTACAAAAGCATGTGATGATGCATGTAAAGCTAAAATGAAGACAGTACGTAGCAAAGATTACATTCTGCTACCATTGTGGACTGTTGATCCACCATTCTCTCAAAGTTTAAAGAGTTCTCCTAATGTTAGATTCAAACCTTTAGGAGATGATGAAAAGAAGGTTACTGAAGAACCAGGAAAAGAAGGTGGTGATTCAAGTAAATATAGTGAATGTAGTGATCAAGAAAAGGAAGATAATGTTAACAGCACTAACAATGTTAATGCTGCTAGCACAAATGAAGTTAATGTTGTTGGTGGAAAATCAAGCATTGAACTTCTAGATGATCCAAATATGTCTGCTTTGGAAGATATTGTCTATTTAGATGATGATGAAGATGTTGGTGCAGAGGCTGACATGAACAATTTGGATGCATTTATGTCTGTCAGTCATATTCCAACTACAAACAAAGATCATCCAGTTGAACAAATTATTGGAGACATGAATTCAGAACCTCAAACAAGAAGAATGATAAAGAATTTGGAAGAACATGGTTTGTTTAGTTCAGTTCAGCAAAGAACAAACCATAAAGACTTTCAAAACTACTTGTTTGCTTGCTTTTTATCACAAGAAGAACCCAAAAAGGTAATTCATGCATTAAAGGATCCAAGCTGGATAGAAGCTATGCAAGAAGAGCTTCTACAATTCAAGCTACAAAAAGTTTGGACTTTAGTGGATTTACCAAATAGAAAAAGGGTTGTTGGCATTAAATGGGTCTTCATGAATAAAAAGGATGAAAGAGGAATTATGATTAAAAATAAAGCAAGATTGGTTGCTCAAGGGTACACATAAGAAGAAGGGATTGACTATGATGAAGAATTTTCCCCTGTTGCAAGAATTGAAGGAATAAGACTATTTTTACCCTATGCCTCATTTAAAGACTTTGTGGTGTATTAGATGGATGTCAAGGGTGCTTTTCTTTATGGTAAGATTGAAGAGGAAGTCTATGTTTATCAACCACCAGGATTTGAAGATCCAGACTTCCCTGACAGAGTATACAAAGTAGAAAAGGCACTTTATAGACTGCATCAAGATCCCAAAGCTTGGTATGAAACATTGTCAACTTATTTGTTGGATAATTGGTTTTAGAGAGGAAAGATAGACAAGACTTTGTTTATCAAAATGGATAAAGGTGATATTCTGTTAGTTCAAGTATATGTAGATGATCTCATTTTTGGCTCTACAAAGAAGTCATTATGCACTGAGTTTAAGAAGATGATACATAAGAAGTTTCAGATGAGTTCTATGGGTGAACTCACATTCTTCTTAGGACTGCAAGTAAAGCAGAAAGAGGATGGGATTTTTATCAGTCAAGACAAGTATGTGACTGAGATTTTGAAGAAATTTGGTTTTACTGATATCGAGACAGCAAGCACACCTATGGAAACTCAAAAGCTTTTTCTCAAGGATGAAGATGGTAAAGAAGTGGATGCTCATTTATATAGATCAATAATTAGTTCATTGATGTATCTAACTTCTTCAAGACCTGATATTATGTTTGCAATGTGCCTGTGCAAGATACCAAGTTAACCCAAAAGTGTCACATCTTCATGTTGTGAAAAGAATTTTTAGATACTTAAAAGGTCAACCTAAATTGGGCCTTTGGTATCCAAAAGATTCACCTTTTAATTTGGTAGCATACACTGATAGTGATTATGCTGGAGCAAGCTTGGATAGGAAGTCCACAATAGGAGGTTGTCAATTCCTTGGATGTAGATTAATATCATGGCAATGCAAGAAATAGACTGTGGTTGCAAATTCCATAATAGAACCTGAGTATGTGGCTGCTTCAAGTTGATGTAGACAAGCGCTTTAGATTCAGAATCAATTACTTGATTATGGGTACAATTTCTTTCATACCAAAATCTTTCTTGATAATAATAGTACTATTTGCATAATTAAAAATCCTATTTTTCATTCAAAAACAAAGCATATAGAGATTAGACATCACTTTATTAGGGATTGCAATGAAAAGAAGTTGATTCAAATGGTTAAAATTCGTACTGATAAGAATGTTGCAGATTTACTTACAAAAGCTTTTGATGTAAGTAGGTTTCAATATTTGATTGCTAGTATTGAAATGCTAAATCCTTAAAATCTTTTATCTCTTTATGTTTTTGTAGAGTTTTGTATGAATTAGTACTGTTATTCTTGTCA
The DNA here is from genome assembly GCA_026074375.1 of Tanacetum coccineum. Lineage (NCBI taxonomy): Eukaryota > Viridiplantae > Streptophyta > Magnoliopsida > Asterales > Asteraceae > Tanacetum > Tanacetum coccineum. The sequence continues at coordinate 9,292 of BQNB010119222.1, forward strand.
TTGAAAGTTTTTGCTGTTCAGTACAATTAGTGCTGCTAGTTATACTTAATACTGCTAAGTTAATGTTGTTAGTTATACTTAATACTGCTGGTATAATTAACACTGTGAAAATTATGCGAAAAAGAATTAAGAGATTTGGTAAGAATAAAAATAGAAAGTGAGATGTGTAAAAATAGACAGAGTGATTTGGTAAGAAAAATAATTAAGAGAGTTGGTGAGAATAAAAACAGAAAGAGAGATGTGTGGTATAAAAACAGATAGAGAGTTTTAGTGAGTAAAAGAATTGAGAGAAGTGGTGAGTTGAAAAACAGAAAGAGAGTTGAATATATTAAAAATAGAGAGTATTTGGACTGGAATTGAAAGTTAATGCTGCTAGGCATAAACTTACTACTGCTGTTGAAAGTTAATGCTACTAGGCATAAACTTACAACTGCTGGTGAACGTTAATGCTGTTGAGGGTATTTTCATAAATACTTCGATTAAGGGTTTCAATCACTTATTTAATCGATTTCATTCAATCATATACTCTCTAATCACAAACCCTAACTCAATTTCATCATTCATCATCAAAAACAAACATAATGACGACCCTACAGTTTGTTGATACTCACAATTTGGTCGCGTTTTTATCTAAACCCGCTAAAAGTGAAGGGTTTGAGCAGATAGTGGATTTTCTGAATGCAAACCCTATAAGATATGAACTAACGATCAATCCCACTATCTATACTTCATGCATTGAACAATTCTGGGCTACGGTCAAGGTGAAAACTGTCAATGGGGAAGTACAGTTACAAGCCCTAGTGGATGGGAAGAAGATAATCATTACTGAAGCATCTGTTAGACGTGACCTTTAACTGAATGATGAGGAAGGTACGGATTGCTTTCCAAATGATACCATTTTTGAAGAACTTACAAGGATGGGGTATGAAAAACATTCACAGAAGCTTACATTCTATAAGGCATTCTTTTCTCCTCAAAGGAAATTCCTTATTCATACCATTATGTAATACCTAAGTGCTAAGACTACTGCATGGAATGAATTTAGTAGCACTATGGCTTCTATAATCATCTGTTTAGCTACAAACCAGAAGTTTAACTTTTCAAAGTATATATTTGAAAGTATGATGAATAACTAGGAGAATGTGTCAGGTAAATTCTTAATGTATCCAAGATTTGTACAAGTGTTTTTGGAGAAACAACTAGAAGGAATGTCAAATCATAAAAGGATTTATGTTACACCCTCTCACACTAAGAAGATTTTTGGAAATATGAGAAGGGTAGGGAAAGGCTTTTCTGGAAGAGAAACACCCTTATTTCCTATAATGATGGTACAAGCTCAACAAGAACAAGGTGAAGGTTAAGCAATGCCTGTTGATCCCCATCACACACCCACCATTATTTAAGCATCAACATCTCAACCCCAAAAGAAACAAAGATCAAGAATGCCAAAGAAAAAGGACACTGAGGTATCTCATCCTAGTAGTCCTACAAGCAATGTTGCAGATAAGGCTGTCAATGAGGAGATAGATGATAGTTTGGTGAGGGCTGCCACTACTGCTTCTAGCTTAAAAACAAAGCAGGACAGTGGTAACATATATAAGACCCGATCCAAGGCAACACTTAATGAACCAAGTTTCTTAGGAACTAGTTCAGGTAGTGGTCCCAGGCGTTAACACACCTCGAAGTGATGAGGATAGACACAATTGCTCGAACTAGGTTTGAGAATGTGTCTAAAACATCCAATGATTCACTGCTCGCAGGAGTTAACAGACTGCTCAAGCTCAAGAGATTATAAGTTTGAAACTGAGAGTCGAGAAGTTAAAAAAGAAAGGGAAGTCAAGAACTCACAAGCTCAAAATATTATACAAGGTTGTAGATCTGCAAAAGTGATTTCCTCTGATGAAGCTAGTCTAGGTGATCAGGAGGATGCATCCAAACAGGGGAGGAAAATTGATGACATTGATAAAGATGCAGATATTACATTGGTTCATGAAACTCAGGGGAGGTATGGTGATGAAGAAATGTTTGATACAGGTGTTCTTGATGATAAAGAAGTGTTTACAGGATAGGATATGGCTTAAAAAGAGATTGATGTGGCTAAAAAGGAAGTTAGTACTGATGATCCAGTTACTACTGCTAGTGAAGTAGTTACTACTGCTAGTGTTGAGATTAGTACTGCCAGTCCAACTAAAACTATAATTGCTGATGATTTGACTCTTGCTCAGACTTTAATAGAGATCAGAAGTGCAAAACCCAAAGTCAAAGGGGTTATGATAGGAGAGTAGAGTGAATCTACAACAAGAACAAGACCTCAATAACTAGCATCAAAAGATAAAGGTAAAGCTATCATGGAAGAGCCTGAGAAACCAACAAGGAGAAAAGATCAAATTATGCATGATGAGGAGGTTGCTCAAAAACTTTAAGCTCAATTGCAAGCTGAATTAGAGGAAGAAGATAGACTTGTAAGACAAAGAAAAGAAGAAGCTAACATTGTTTCATGGGATAATGTGCAAGCAATGATAGATGCCGATTATCAAATGGCTCAACAAATCCAAGCTGTTTATACAACTCTTAAAAGAAAGAAAGAAACACTTTGCAGCAATGGGAGCTCAAGAAATGAGGAACAAATCAACAACTAATACTCAAAAGAGAAAAACAATGTCTACTTATTTGAAAAACATGGCTGGATACAAGTATAATCAGTTAAAGAACAAAAGCTTTAATGATATTCAGAATTTATTTGACAAAGCTATGAAGAGGGTAAACACATTTGTAGATATGGATACAAAATTAGTGGAAGGCAGTGAAGTAAGAGCAGAAGGTAGTGAGACAAGAATAGAAAGAAGTTCTAAGAGAGCAGGAGAAGATCTTCAACAAGAGTCTATCAAGAAGAAAAAGGTGGATGAGGATAATGAAACAGCAAAGCTTCAAAGACTAATAGAAGTTGTTCCTGATAAAGAGGAAGTAGCAATTGATGATATTCCTTTGGAAATTAAGCCTCTAACCATTGTTGACTGGAAGATCCATAAAGAAGGAAAGAAAAGCTATTATCAGATAATATGAGTAGATGGAAGTTCAAAGATGTATAAAGTCTTTAATCTTATTCTTAAAAGTTTTAACATGGAAGACTTGAAAACTTTGTATAAATTTATAAAAGCTAAGTATGGATTAACAAGACCAGTGGAGGACTTGGATTTGATTTTATATGGTGATTTGAAGACAATGTTTGAACCATATGTTGAAGATCAAATATGGAAAAATCAAGATAATTACAGTGTATTGGATTAGAAGCTATATGATTCTTGTGGAGTTCATTCATTAAGGAAGCAAAATGTGTATATTCATATGTTGGTAGAGAAGAGATATCCCTTTACACCTGCTATAATTACAGATATGCTAAATAGGAAGCTGCAAGCTGATCATTAGAATGAAATATGTTATCAGCTTCTTAAACTTCTCACAAAACAGCTTAAGAATCAATGAAGTGTTTGGAAGCATCCTCCTGGTGATTAATGAAGCTTTCAATGAAGAAACTTGAGATTTTGAAGGAGAATGTCATGTTTAGGGGAGGATTGTTGGGATTAAAAGACTTCTTGATGATCTTGACGTTACTGCTTCTAAGGTTTGTGTTACTGCTGCTAAGTAAAACTTAGTGATGTTCATTAACTCTAATGAAAATATACTAAGTAGTTAGTACTGCTAGTTTATAGTTACTACTGCTAGTGTAACTTAGTACTGCTAGTTACTACTGCTAGTATATGTTAGTACTGCTAGAGTAAAGTTAGTACTGCTAGTGAAGATTGAAGAAAATATTCGAAGTAGTTACTAATGCTTGTACACAGTTAATGCTATTGGTGTATAAGTTACTACTGCTTGTTAAGAGTTAATGTTGCTGGTACAAAGTTACAACTGCTGAAAGTTACAACTGCTGAAAGGTTACAACTGCTGAAAGATAAAGATTTCTTAAAGATCAAGATTACTTATGAGATAAGGATTATTATTTATAGAATAGATCTTTGAGAATAATCAAAGTTTTAGTAATATATTGTAAATTGACTAGGACTCCTTGGTGTATAAAAGAAGGTCCTAGGGCATAGTGTTTGCTATCCAGAAATCTAGAAATCTTTTGTTTTGGTATCTTAGTCGTATAATTCATAGCTTTAAGGTTTTGTAACCCTAATACTAGGAGAGTATTCGTATTATTTGTAATAATAATATTGGACCTTTTATTGTTGAAATTATATTGTTTTGTGTTACTGTTTCATTGAAGAATTCTTCTTATATTAAAGATAAGATTCTGCATAATCTTTAGTATTATCAAACAAAGTTTCTTAACTAAGTTGTATTAGATTTATCTAGCATAACTAATCCTTAAACAAGCTTAAGGAATTGTATCATTAGAAGTTAACTGGGATCAACAATCCTATTGGTCCAGTAATATAAAACACGATATGGAGAGCTATCCTGGTATCTAGTTTACTTGGTCCGTATCACTAGACCCAGTTGAATGATAGGTCGCATATTCAAACCCATAAACAAGTATGAGGTGATAAACATAATTAAACAATCAACGATAAATTAAGAAATCGATTTTAAAACAAACCAAACATTGAACTTTCATTAAGATGGCTAATACCCGAGGGTATTAGCCCACAACCATTGTAATTATACAAGCGTAATCAAACAATTGAAATCGAACGATTAAGAGGGTAAAAATTACACGATGTCTTCTATAGATTCGTGATCAATGCTTGACCTTGGTGGCTGATCTTCTCTTCTAAAATTCGTCTTTTAGTGAGTATGGTATAAAGAATGTGATATTGTACACTGAAAACTCATTTTTGAGTCTTCTATTTATAGTGTCTAAAAAAGACTCGATACGTCGTATCCAGCAAAGTCGATACGGCGTATTGGGCTAGATTCCTTGGAGTGCGCACTACGTTTGTAATAAATCTTTGATAGCATTCCCAATTCACTTGATTTACTATATATTCGAATAGTTATCTTCATAGCTACGGCGTATGTAGACAGAGTGAATACGCCGTATTGGGAATTGGTCAAACGCGTTTTCTTGTGAAGTCTTAGCGCAGATACGCCGTATCTCTTTAGTTGGATACGACTTATTGGTGAAATTTCAGCAATCTCCAAATATCTTTGTTTTAGCTCCAAATTATGTGTCTGTTAGCTTGTCTTCACAAAACACTCCTGAATTACTACATTTATCAACTTTAAAGCAATTATGTACCAAATAATGCAATAATTATATAAAAGTGGGCAAAATAGATGGGATAAATAATATAATAAAGTGACGTTATTTGATGTCATCATGATTGTATAAAATCTAACGGGTATTATATTTTCTTATGATTTGAAGAAAATGGCACCAACAAGAAGAACCACAAAGGCATCACCAGCCACGACAACTACCACCACACCTATCACCAATGCCCAGCTTAAGGCACTGATCGACCAAGGTGTTGCCGATGCATTGGCAGCACGTGACGCTAATAGAAGCTGGACTGGCGATGACAGCCATAATTCGAGAACGGGTAGTAGAAGGACAGAACGAACTGCTCGTTAGTGTACTTACACTGACTTCCTTAAATGTCAACCGATAAACTTCAAAGGTACTGAAGGAGTTGTCGGTCTAACTTAATGGTTTGAAAGAATAGAGACTGTCTTCAATATCAGTAACTATGCAGTCGAGAACCAAGTTAAGTTTGCTACTTGCACCCTTCATGGTGTTGCCTTAACATGGTGGAAATCCCATGTCAAGACAGTTGGTCAGGATGCCGCTCACAACATGCCTTGAAACACACTTATGAAGATGATGACTGCTAAGTACTGCCCTCAAAATGAAATCAAGAAATTAGAGATGGAGATCTAGGATTTGATGGTGAAGGGTACTGACTTGGCAAGTTATACTCAACACTTTCAGGAGTTAGCTTTGTTGTGCGAGAGAATGTTTCCCGAAGAGTCGGATAAGATTAAGAAGTATGTCGGTGGTCTTCCCGCATGATACATGGGAGTGTAATGGCGTCTAAGCCAAAGACAATGCAAGATGCAGTTGAGTTTACAGATGAGCTGATGGATAAGAAGATCTGCACTTATGATGAACGTTAGACTGAGAATAAAAGGAAGTTTGAGGACACCTCAAGGAATAATCAGAACCAACAACAACAAAACAAGAGGCAGAACACTGGCAGGGATTACACTACTGGTCTAGTGAGAAGAAACCTTATGGAGGATCTAAACCTCTATGTTCTAAATGCAACTATCACCATGATGGTCAGTGTGCTCCAAAATGCCACAAGTGCAACAGAGTTGGGCATCTGGAATGTGACTGTAGGAGTCCTGGAAATGCCAATACTGCTAACAACTAAAGGGGCACCAGGGCAGGTCAAAAAGCTACTTGCTTTGAGTGCGAAGCCCAGGGACATTTCAATATGGAGTTTCTAAAGTTGAAGAACAATAATCGAGGCAACCCAGTTAGGAATGGCAATGCTCTAGCAAGAGTGTATGTGGTAGGCCATGTAGGGACAAACCTATACTCCAACATCATCACGGGTACGTTCCTTCTACACAACCGCTATGCTTCTATCTTATTTGATACAGGTTCCGATTAGAGTTTTGTGTCTACTGCATTTAGCTCCTAAATTGATATCACACCAACTACCTTAGATCATTATTATGATGTTGAACTAGCCGACGGGAGAATAATTAGGTTAAACACTATCATTCGGGGTTGTACATTAAACTTCTTAAATCACCCATTCAACATAGACTTAATGCCCATAGAACTTGGTAGTTCGACGTCATAATTGGTATGGATTGGTTGGAAAAGTACCAAGCTGTCATTATTTATGCCGAGAAAATCGTTCGTATTCCCTGGGAAAATGAAACGTTGATTGTTCGTGGTGACAAAAGTGACCAGGGAAACGAGACCCGATTGAAAATAATCACGTGCACTAAAATGCAGAAGTAAATGCTAAAAGGATGTCATGTCTTTTTGGCACATGTTACTACAAAGAAGACTGGGGACAAGTCGGAGGGGAAGCGACTTGAGGACGTACCAAGCGTTCGAGATTTTCCTGAAGTATTTCCCGAGAACTTGTCGGGTCTTGCACCGACTCGACAAGTGGAATTTTAGATCGATCTGATACCTGGTGCTGCACCTGTAGCACAAGCACCTTACCAATTAGCTTCATCTAAAATGAAGGAATTATCAGATATATTCCAGGAGCTATCTTAAAAAGGCTTCATAAGACCCAGTTCCTCACGTTGGGGAGCTCTAATCTTGTTTGTCAAGAAGAAGGATGGATCATTTTGAATGTGCATTGATTACCGATAGCTGAACAAGCTAACGCCGATGAATCATTATCCACTCCCAAGGATCAAATTTTTTTTGATCAACTACAATGATCCAACGTTTATTATAAGATAGACCTGCGATCAGGTTATCACGAGCTTAGAGTACGTGAAGAAGATATTCCGAAGACGACATTCAGAACTCGATATGGTCATTACGAGTTCCAAGTTATACCATTTGGTTTGACGAACGCACCAACGGTATTTATGGTCTCATGAATCGGGTGTGCAAGCTATATTTAGATAAGTTTGTGATTGTCTTTATCTATGATATCCTTATCTATTCAAGGAATAAGAAGGAACATGAAGAACATCTTAAGGCAATTCTGGAATTGCTTAAGAAAGAGGAGTTGTATGCTAAATTCTCTAAATGTGAATTTTGGATTCCTATGGTATAATTTCTCGGCCACGTGATTGATAGTTAAGGCATTCACGTGGATCCCGCCAAGATCAAATCCATAAAAGATTTGGCATCTCCTAAAATACCAACAGAGATTCGTTAATTTTTAGGTCTTGCTGGGTATTACCGAAGATTCAACAAAGGATTTTCTAAGATAGCCAAGTCAATGACCAAGCTTACTTAGAAAGGAGTTAAGTTTAATTAGGGTGACAAGGAGGAAGCCGCCTTCCAGTTAATAAAGTAGAAGTTGTATAGTGCGCCAATTCTAGATCTACATGAAGGAAGCGAGGACTTTATGGTTTATTGCGATGCTTCGCATAAGGGATTGGGTGTTGTGTTGATGCAAAGGGAGAAAGTAATTGCGTATGCATCACGCCAATTGAAAATTCATATGAAAAATCATACGACTCATGATTTGGAACTTGGTTCGGTAGTGTTTGCTCTAAAAAATTGGAGACACTATTTGTACGAAACCAAGTATACAGTGTTAATAGATCACAAGAGTTTACAATACATTCTTGATCAAAGGAGCTGAACATGAGGCAACGTCGTTGGTTAGAGTTGGTTAGCGATTATGATTGTCAAATACGTTACCACCCTAGGAAAGCAAACGTAGTGGCCGATGCCTTAAGCCGTAAAGAACGGAATAAGCCATTACAGGTTTGAGCCTTAGTCATGACTATTGGTTTGAATCTCTAAAAACAAATTCTGGAAGCTCAAATAGAGGCACAGAAACCAGAGAATCTCAAAAACGAAGATGTAAGAGGTATGATCAGGAAGGATATACCGAAGGAGAAGTTAGAACCCCGTGCGGATGGAACTCTATGCTTAAATGGCAGAATTTGGTTGCCATGTTATGGTGATTTAAGGACTGTGATTATGCACGAGTCCCACAAGTCAAAATACTCTATCCATCCAGGTTCTGACAAGATGTATCAGGACATGAAGAAGCTATATTGGTGGCCTAATATGAAGGCCGACATCGCCACCTATGTTAGCAAATGTTTGACATGAGCTAAGGTCAAGGCTGAACACCAAAGGCCATCAGGTTTGTTGGTGCAACCCGAGATACCTCAATGGAAATAGGATAATATCACGATGGATTTTGTCACAAAGCTTCCTAAGTCGTTACAAGGTTATGACACCATTTGATTGATTGTTGAGTGACTTACTAAATCTGCAATCTTCGTACCAATGAGGGAAACTGATCCCATGGAAAGATTAGCAAGAATGTACCTAAAGGAGGTAATCACAAGGCATGGAATACCTGACTCAATCATTTGTGATTGCGACCCTATGTTCGCATCAAATTTTTGGAGGTCACTTCAGAAGGCCTTGGGTACAAATTTGGATATGAGTACTGCATACCATCCGCAAACTGACGAACAAAGCAAGAGGACTATTCAAACTCTTAAGGATATGCTACGTGCTTGTGTGATCGACTTTCGAAAGGGTTGGGTTAACCATTTTCCATTAGTTGAGTTTTCATATAACGATACTTATCACGCTAGCATCAAGGCTGCACTATTTGAAGCACTTTACGGTCAAAAGTGTCGTTCACCTGTTTCTTGGGCTGAGGTTGAAGAAGGTTAACTCACCGGTCCTGAGATAGTTCATGAGATGACCGAGAAGGTCATTCAGATCAAGCAAAGAATTTAAGCCGCTCGTGATCGACAAAAGAGTTACGCCAATTTGAAGCGTAAGCCGATGGAATTTCAAGTTGGAGATCGAGTTATGCTTAAGGTTTCACCATGGAAAGGGGTCGTATGTTTTGGCAAACAGGGGAAGTTAAACCCCAGGTATGTTGGACCATTCAAGGTGTTGGAAAAGGTTAGAGTCGTTGCTTACAAGCTTGAGCTTCCTCAAGAGCTGAGCAGGGTTCATAATACGTTTCATGTATCCAACTTGAAGAAGTGCTATGTTGACGAACCATTAGCCGTTCCATTGGATGGACTCCATATTGATGACAAGCTTCATTTTGTTGAGGAACCAGTAGAGATCATGGATCGTGAAGTTAAATTGAAGAATACAAGTAATCTTTGATATGAGATAGGAAGGAACTTAGTGAGAGAGAGAGTGGAAGGAAGGATGTATTCTAGAGAGAGAAAGTAAGAAACATGTAATTCATAAGTGAAATAAGAATACAAAACCAACCAACACCCTCTCCAAGCTATGGAGAGGGTATTTATACACTAGTTTGGCCGGCCATAGGGACTATTGATGGGCTTACCATGGGCCTTGGGCCATATTAGCTTAATATGTTTAATATATTTAACTACGGGCTTTGACTAGTAAATATTGGAAGTGACCGAGACTTTTCTTGATCCTAACAATCTCCCCCCTAAGGGAGGTCACTCCAATTTACAAAGAATATAATTCTAGCATACTATGCTTTATCTTTAGTCCTCAGCTCGTAGTCTTTAACTTCAATCTATAACTTGTGAATTGTTGTAGTGATCTTTGACTTTAGGCTTGAGCTTATTCCTTTATCTTAACTTGTTTGTGATAGTGTGATCTTGAGCACTTTGAGATCATCAACCAAGCATAATCTCGTTTCGCCATCTTGTAACTTTTCCATCTTGTGAACTTGTGACTTCTGGACTGACATGCTCATACCTTTCTTGATTTGTTGACTTAAAAAGCTTTAATGTTGGATCTTTCTTGAAATTCTTTAACTTTAACACTTCGTCACTTCGAGAAAGACATTCGGTATCAGAGTGATGGAAAATTCTTTGAAATTCTTTGACTTTAATACTTGTCACTTCAAGAAAGACATACGGTATCAGAGTAGCGAAAGTCTTGAAACATGTACTTGAGCTTTCATGATGTCTTTATGATTTTCGTTCGGGTATGAGCATGTGGCTATGAATCTTGTGAGTAAGATGGAATCAGGTACACCTCCATCTTTAAGTTTCATGCATTAAAACAGTTAGCAATAAAGCGGGGGGACGAATATGGCTTTGTCATTCGCCCGTGTTTGGTTGGAGTAACCTTCGAATCCGTAAGGATTGACCTGTGATCAGGTAGATTCAATTTAAGAAGAATCTCCTTGACAGGATTTCTAGCTGAAGTATAGAATCATTCTAACACATTTATATTAGATTCATCAAACTCAACATGTTCTCATTACCAGAACGTCTCAAAGCAGACAGCACGATAAGAGTTAACCAGTGAGTTACTATCTCACTGATTGAATAGAAAAATTGATTTGAAAATCAATCGACGTGTCACTTGCTAAAGTGGTTTTGTGACACATCGAGAGTGTTAATCATTTCAAAAATTCATCATCAATCGTCAATTCATATCCTGGAACAAGTTTGATTCTTATAGAATCGCACCATCGTTTCTTTCCAGTTGTCACAAGTTTGATTCGTATAGAATCGCACAAGTCACCTACCATGAGCTTGTTTGATGTTGGCTCAAGCAGGATTTCCATCTTCATTGTGAATGATATCACTCAGATGTTCTGGCAAAATCACAAGGATAATGCGTAGGACTCTTAATATATATCTTGTAATTCACATTGTGTGACTTAGCAAGCAGAATTTGACAAGTGTCCTAATGAGATTTATGGATGATCTCTTTTGGCTCTAGACTCAATAGTGCACTTTGATTTTAGTGATCGGAGGCTGGAGCAGACTGCCACCTTTTCAATATCAACTAACTCGGAGTGAGAAAGTCGATAGAAATGCGTGTAATCTCCGTGAGAAATGAAACAAGAGTCTGTTGAGAGACCTTGAGTGGATAGGGAGGGATGTACTTAGCGTCACTATGTCCATGACTGTCTTCAA
>BQNB010119223.1:0-20850 GCA_026074375.1 Tanacetum coccineum
TAGTTTGAGATATTTAGGATATATATTTAATTATATATAGACTATTTGGATCGAATCAAATTTTTGGCGCCGTTGCCTGGGAGAGGTGTACGATTTTCGAGAAGTATTTGAAGTTAGTGCCTTGAAGACCCTTCCTCGTGAAGTTATCATTTTCAATTGTTAATATTTTTTTAAAAAAATTATAAAAATACAAAAATATTTTACACTTCTATTTTAATTTTCTTTAATATTAAAAAAATATATACCAAAAATAATTTTCTTTCTTATTTCTTATGTTCAATTTGAAAAATCTATAAATATTCTTCTTTATCCTCTTATCCGTTTAATTCTTCGACATGTCTCCGTATAACCATTTTGGTTGCTCGAGGTGTGGAGGTCCGTTTAACGGTGAAAATTGTCCAAGTTGTAGCATTGTAGGAGCCGGAAACGAGTTTTTCTATGACCCTAATCCTTTTCCTTACAATAATACACCCGAATTTTATAATCAACCTCCACAGCCCCCGTACGAGACATACTTGTGCGAATTATGTGGAAACTGTTGGGAATTATAGATTTGATGAGACAAAAGAACAAAAAGAATGAAACAAGAAGGACTTAATCGACAAATTGGAATTCTACAAAAGATGGAGTTTGACTACAAATTAATGATTATGAAGTTACAAGATGTAACGTCTTAAACGTGTCATTAATATATCAACACTTCGTAACGTCTTATGGTCATTAATGATAATTAATGTCATTAATGTGTTTTATTAGAATTCCTTTGTAACGTCTTATGGTCTCTATTATATAAAGAGACATAGACTCATAGGTTTGATATCCATGGATACATAGAACTCTCCCACTGAGAGTCTAGATAGATAGATAGTATAGTCGACTGATGAGAGTCGAATAGTACACCATAATTAGTTGGTGTAGCCCCAAATTATAGTTGGGGTAATAGGGAAACGTTCAATGAAGAAAACCTTGTTTAATAACATCATTGTTCTTTATATTCCGCTGCATGTTTATGATGTTATTTGTAAAACGATCCTAGATGGGTTTAAACGATCTTATCAATTGGTATCAGAGCCATGGGGCTCTTGATCTAGGATCTACAAGGTTTTTGAAGAAACCCATAAACCCTAATTTTCAAGAATTCGTTTGTGGTAAAAAGTTTTATGGGGTTTTGAAGTTTATTTGATATAACAATGATTATAATTGTCCTCTCTACCTTTTTCGGTATGCAATACAATTATAAATCATTGTTACTATTAAGGGTTTCTTGGTGTTGGTTTTTGGATGGTTTTGGATCTCGGATGGAACTGTTATTCACAACAGTTTATTCTTATTGATTTATGGCTCGTATTTGGAGATTTATTGAAGAGGTGATTATGAAGAAAATCGAATATTACTTATTTGATGTCGTAGTTGAGTTTCACAGGTGCGTGTCTTATCATATCTTAAAGTTGTGGTTGGCTTTTAAGATAACTTGTTCGTGCTTACAATGGTGTGACGAAGACTTGACGAATCTAGCAAGGGTGTGTGATTTTTCTTATGGTGCTTAATGCTCACACTTGCTATCACTTTAAGGAGTTACGTTGTTGTGCTCAGTGTCTCATATAGATGAGGATTTTGTCAAGAGGTTGCGGTCTACTTATATTTCATAGATTTACTTATAAGTTCGACGTCACGTGGATAGTGCAAGACATAAGACACAAGGAAATTCAACTTCTTCAACAAAATTGTTATACTAAGTTTTCTTCATCAGTTATCATTACATAGAGCCTACACAGTTCGAGTTTCAATAGATGGTAAGCAAATGGGTTTCAGGGGAAGCTTATTGTTTAAATGTTTTCCATCTACATGCACCACTTGAGGGGAAGCGTTCACAAGTTGCGTATCTACACAAGACCCCTATTGGATGATTACAAAAAGGGGAAGAAGATTCATGATTTGCAGCTCATTATTATGGTGGCATGTTCAAGGAGGAGATCTTAAGTCAAGGGGAAGCTTTGTTTCTTACAGGAAGATTGTTTTGTAATATCAAATAGGGGAAGATTGTTGGGAATTCTGATTTGATGATTACAAAACCTTATATGCAACAATGAAGAAAGAAGAAACAACAAGGACTTAAGATGTAATATTAGTTTAGCTTTCCTTGTAAGCTAGGTATTCAATGTAAACCCTAGCCTCTCTAGTATATAAAGAGAGGTAGGGTGATTAGTTTTATAATCCATCCATCCATAGAAAACACAGACTTCTCCAATGAGAGTCTGATTACAAAGTGTGTGTGCTTTGTATATTAGTTAGTTAGTTAGTTAGTACACCATAGTAGTTGGTGTAGCCCCATGTTATAGGTTGGGGTAAATAGGAATCGTTCAATGAAAAACCTTGTTCAATAACAATTGTGTTTGTTTAATTCCGCTGTGCATAATTGTTACAATTGTTTTTGGTAAAACGATCCTAGATGAGTTTAAAACGATCTTATTAAGTGGTATCAGAGCCAAGAGGCTCTTGATCTAGGGATCTACAAGGTTTTATGGCTGAAGAATGAAGAAGAAACCTAAAAATCCGTTTAGGTTTTTATGTTCGTCACTTTTTGAGCAACCGTGGTAAAACGGTGATAAATCATTCGTTAACCGTTGGATCGTCGCGAAATTTTATATGGAGGTTCTATACATGTATAGGGACGATCTGACCAAAGCGATCTTTGATTTGAGTCATCAAATTAAAGATATGATTTTTCTAAGATGGCTGCAGAAAAGGCTTTAAGGAAGCAAAGAGCAGAAGACGTTCGATCAAGAGTAAAACCCTAATTTGTTGTTCATAAATTGAAGCCGCTATGATCAGATCTTTCTTATAATTAATGCATTATTGATTCATGATCATATGACACAAGAAGACACCGAACAGTCCATGGAAGACGAACTTGAAGAATTAATGTACACAATTTATTCTTCTGACTGTTGGATTACTAAAGGGTTTTGTCTTCATGCGTTATCACATTAATCAAAGCCAGGGGAAGGTGAAGCAGTTCCAAGGTATTTTAGCCGCATGTAGAGCAGATGTGTCATCAAGATGTCACGCGTTTTTGTCATCAAGCCCTTTACTGTTCGAGTATTATTCGCTGTGCAAAGTGCCTTATTATTTTGAAAGACAATGAAAAAAGAAGGTACTGTTCGAAAGTACTGCTTCTATTCGAAAGTACTGCTCATTATGCTCAAAGTACTGCTCGTTGTGAAAGTACCGCTGTTATGTTCGAAGGTACTGCTAGTTTCATCCGAGAAGTTAGTTTATACTGCTAGCTTTGTTCGATATCGGACAGAGCGTAACTTTTGGTTCTCGGATGTGAAGACGATATCGTACAGTGCGTATTTTTGGATGGATTTGAATCTCAAATGCTTTGTTTAAGGGAGATAATAATGGCTCGTATTTGGAGATTTATTGAAGAGGTGATTATGAACAAAATCGAATATTGCTTATTTGATGTCGTAGTTGAGTTTCACAGGTGCGTGTCTTATTATATCTTAAAGTTGTGGTTGGCTTTTAAGATAAAGATGAATGGGTGCGTGTATTGTGAGATGGAGAGATAAGGAGAGATTGAAATAAAATGGGCCAAAGGTTTCTTTTATGATGGATTTAGATTAGGTTAATAGATTTTGGCTTAAAAGAATATTATTACTGCTATGTTCATGAAAGTACTGCTCATTCATTATTCAAGGTACTGCTCCCTATATTAAAGTACTGCTCGTTGTGATCAATGTACTACTGAAAAGATCAAAAGTACCGCTGCTATTTTTGAAAGTACTGCTAGTGTTATCCGATATCTTAGAACGTACTGCTTGCCTTATCAGATATCGGGTAATACATGAATTTTGGTTTTTGGATGGATTTGGATCTCGAATGCTTTGTTTAAGGGGAAGTTAATGGATTGATTTTTAAATGATCTTAAACATTTAAAAGGCTTGTTTTGGAGATTATTTGAAGATGTGATTTACGAAAGCAGTGATTATCACGTTATTTGATGTTGTAGTTGAGTTTCACATATGCGTGTTCTTATCATACCTTTTAGCAGGAGGTAACTTGTTTGTTTTGTATGGTGACGAAGACTTGCAAAATCTAGGAATGTGTGATTTTTCTTAAGGTGCTCAATGCTCACATTCGCTATCACTTGAAGGAGTTACGTTATTGTGCTCAGTGTCTCATTATAGAGAAATGAGTATTTGTCAAGAGATCGCGTCTTGCTTATACATTAGGAGTATGGCTCAACGTCCGTGGATATGAAATACAAGATATAAGACACAAGTTTGGGATATTCTACTTCTTCATCAAATTTGTTATACTCAGTTTTCTTCATCAGTGATCATTACATAGAGCCTACATAGTTCGAGATTCAAGTGATGGTTAATATATTTTTCAAGGGAAGCTTATTGATAACATGTTTAGCCATCTACATGCACCACTTGAGGAAAAGTGTTTCGTTACTACTACTAGTCATTTATTACTACTCCTAATTTATATTTCTGCTCAGAGTCATTTTTCGTATTATGCTTCATGGAGGGTACTTTGAGTCATTAGAAGGATGGATTGGTTGTTTGGTATATGATTTGTAGCTGTTATGATCCAAGTTGCATTTCTACAAGAAGACCCCTATTAGATGATTACAAAAAGGGGAAGAAGATTACAGGTTTATTGATTTGTAGCTTATTATGTGTGGTGACATGTTTAAGGATTCTAATTCTTATCTTAAGTCAAGGGAAGCATTGAAGATTTTGTTTCATTCAGGGAGATGATTACATCTCAACTTCAGGGGAAGCTTTGGCTTTATGATGAAGTTCGTACACGACTTTGTTTGTGTGGTTCCTTTTGGTGTGGCTGTGATGATTTGAATGGTTTGAGACTGTTGTAATTCGGTGATGTTTTTGTGTTGTTAATGTTGTTTAAGCCAACAGTAGTAACTTCTAATCTTAGCATTATAAACTTAAAACCTTGACCAACAAACAGTACTAACCTTACATAAACAGGCAGCACAATTCTTGTACGAGCAGCACTAACCATTTATTGGCAACTATGAGTCTTGTATCAAAGACCACGAATCAATACATGCGTCTGCTAAATCAATATCCTTAGCTGCATCTTCATAGCCTACTGTACATCACCGAAAACCAAAAAACTATACACAAAAACCTTGTAGATCCTAGATATCAAGAGCAACCTGCTCTGATACCAAATGTGGAGTTTGATAGGAACCCTTAGATCGTTATTAAGACTCATCTAGGATAATAGAAACATCAAAGATTAACAATTATACAGCGGAATAACAATAACAAGAACAATGATGTTTAACAAGGTTTTCTTCATTAAACGTTTCCCTATTACCCCAACTACAACTTGGGGCTACACCAACTAATTATAGTGTACTAACTAACTAACTAACTTTGTGTACACACACACCATTTTACTATTCATCGACACTCATCAGTCGATGATACTATAGGATGGATTAAAACCTATGTCTATGATCCTAATAATAAATAGAGGACCATAAGAAACGTAACAAAGGAATTCTAATCAAACACATTTAATGACATTAATTAGTATTTATCAGTAATATGATGAGATTTGACAATCACTTTTTGTAACATAATCATCACAACGTTTAAGTAACATCTATAGTAATTCCCAATCATTAATTTGTAGTCAAACTCTATCTTTTGTAGAATTCCAATTTGTCGATTAAGTCCTTCTTGTTTCATTCTTTTGTTCTTTTGTCTCATCAAATCTATAATTCCCAACAGTTTGTGCAATGAAAATGTTGTTGAAGAAGTAGTTGATGTTGCTTAAGTTAGTACTGCTGCAACAACTATTATAATAACTACTGAAGAAATTACTTTGGCTTAAGCACTTAAAGCATTAAAAACCTCAAAACCTAAGGTGCAAGGGATTGTTTTTCAAGAGCCAGGTAAATCTACAACAACAACAACAACAATTTTTTCAAAACAATCACAGGACAAGGGTAAAGGAATAATGATAAAAGAACCTGTGAAGTCTATGATGAAGAAAGATCTAATCAGGCTTGATGAAGAAATTGCTTCAAAATTACAAGCTGAATTTGATAAAGAAGAAAGGCTTGCAAAAGAGAAAGCTAAAAAAGAAAAAGAAGTCAATATTGCTTTGATTGAAGAATGGGATGACATTCAAGCAAAAGTTGATGCTGATTACCGGTTGGCTGAAAGACAGCAAGCTGAAGAACAAGAGTAGTTCACAATTAAAGAAAAAGCCACATTGTTTAAAGAACTCCTAGAGCAAAAAAGAAAACACTTTGCAGCTAAAAGAGAAGAGGAGAAGAGGTACAAACCACCAACCAAAACTCAACAGAAGAAGACCATGATTACTTACCTTAAGAACATGGAAGGTTGGAAGCACAAAGACTTGAAATCTAAAGACTTTGATTATATCAAAGAATTATTTGACAAAGCTTTCAAAAGGGTAAACATGTTTGTGGATTTAAGAACTGAGTTGGTGGAGGGTAGTTCAAAGAGAGCAAGCACTGAGCTTGATCAAGAGATCACAAAAAAGAAAAAAGTGGATGATGTTTAAGAAACAGCTAAAGTGAATGATGATCAAGAAGCAGCTAAGATTAAAGAGCCATGGAAATTGTTCCTAATGAAGAGAAAGCAGCAATTGATGTTATTCCTTTAGCTATTAAGTCTCCAAGGATTATTGACTGAAATATCCACAAAGAAGGAAAGAAAAGCTATTATCAAATAGTGAGAGCTGATGGAAAGTCTCGGATGTACTTAGTCTTCAGTCATATGCTTAAAAGTTTTGATAGGGAAGATTTGGAAGACTTGTACAAGTTGGTAAAAGCTAGATATGGATCAACAAGACCAGTGGAAGACTTGGATTTGGTATTATGGAATGATTTGAAAAATATGTTTGAACCACATGTAGAAGATACTGTATGGAGGAATCAACAAGGATACAAAGTGTTGGAATGGAAGCTGTATGACTCCTATAGAGTACATTTCTTGAGGATGCAGTCTATGGAGATATACATGTTGGTAGAGAAGAAGTATCCTCTTACACCACCTACACTTTCACAAATGTTGGAAAAGAAGCTTCAAATTGATTATGAAAGTAAAATGGCTTATCAGCTATGTAAATTGATCATAAAATAGCTTAAGAATCAATGAAGTGTTTGGAAGCATCCTCCTAGTGTAGATGGGGCTTTTAATGGAGAAACTTGATGATTTTGGAGATAAATACCAAGTTTAGGGGAGGATTGTTGGGATTAAAAACTTCTTAATGCTGTTTGGAGTTACTACTGCTCTTATTGATGTTAATGCTGCTCAGTCAAAGTTAGTGCTGCTAGAGAATTTCAATGAAAATTATTCTAAGTGTTTAAGACTGCTGGTGAACTTACAACTGCCAGTGAAAAGTTACAACTGCCAGTACAAAGTTACTACTGCTAGAGGAAGTTACTACTACTAGTGGAAGTTAAGACTGCTCAGAGATAAAGACTGGAAAATATGCTAAGTAGTTACTACTGCTAGTGTAAAGTTACTACTACTAGTGCATATTAGTACTGCTCAGAGACTTAGAAGAAAAACTACTAAGTAGTTACTACTGCTAGTACAAAAGTTACTACTGTTAGTACAAATTTAATGCTGCTGAAGGAGTTAATGCTGCTAGTGAAGAAGTTAGTACTGCTGAGTTAGTTAGTACTGCTTATGTGATTTTTATGAGATATTTTGGTAAAGGATATGTATAAGTTATTTGTTTAAAAGATTTGATATACTTAGGAAAGTATTGTAAGCCGTTTAGGACTTCTTGGTGTATAAAAGGAGGTCCTAGGGCATAGAGATTGATGTACCAACACCTACACCAAAACCAAACGATTCATTCATATAATTATTAGCTTCAAGGTCTTTGTAACCCTAACACTATTAAGAGTATTTGTATTGTTTCATTAATAATATTAGAGCTTATTGTTTGTTGAATTATATGTTCTTAGTTTTACTGTTTCATTAAGAATTCTTCTTAAAATTAAAGATTAGATTCCGCATAATCTTTACTACATTCAAACACAGTTTCTACTAT
This sequence comes from Tanacetum coccineum, assembly GCA_026074375.1. Lineage (NCBI taxonomy): Eukaryota > Viridiplantae > Streptophyta > Magnoliopsida > Asterales > Asteraceae > Tanacetum > Tanacetum coccineum. The sequence goes on from BQNB010119223.1 coordinate 8,086, forward strand.
AGTTGTGTTTGATTTATCTAATATAACTAAACCTTAAACAAGCATAAGGAATTCGATCTATTAAAGTGGGATCAACAAAGAAGGCTTTTAATCCCAACACATTCTCATTGTAAATCAAGTGTTTTAGTGTTGCTGTGATTCTACCTTGTGAAGAATTTGGTATCTAGCTTTGTACTATTAAAATGTGTAAGCAACGTTGTGAGGCTTCTCTGCCGGTTAAAGGAGATTGGTGACTAGTGTTTACGAACTCTCGAGTAGGTGACTTAGGGAGTGGAGTAGGGCAAGGAAGGTGTCCTTGTAGCCGAACCACTATAAACAATTGTGTCTTGGTTGAATCTCTCTAACTCTTTCTTGCATTACATTTATTTACTAACCAAACATCAATATTGTGCAAACTTTACATCAGATCATAACAAATTTTTGAAAAGTAAAACTTACAATAGGAAAACTATTCAACCCCCTTCTAGTTTTTCATAATCGTCATCATTAAAAACTGAATCCGCAAAATCACTAGCATATAACTCTTCGTCTTCTTTACCTTCGACCTTATTTTCTATCTCCTCCTCCGCCAACTTCTCTTGCGCTTTAGCAACATTTTCTTGAGCTTCAGTAGCTATAGCAGTTTTGTGTAAAGCGAGACTTAGAAGGGTTACTTCAGCAATCTCATCCCTCTCTTTGTCATCACTAGGAGGTAGAATTGGACTTGTACTTGCTTTCTTTTGTCGAATGGTGACTTTGAGTGATTTTCTAGGTGAACTTGTTTCCCTAGCAACTTGCTTTCTCTTCTTCTTCTGAGGAGTAACAATAGAAAGGGCAGGTGACCTATGGGCACTAGGTGTAGTCCTATGCGTTCTTTGGGTAGATACAACCGGTTGTGGTTGAATCATTGGAACTACTACCCTGACAAACACCGTCTCTTACTCCTTATAATCATCGGTAGCACGGATCTCATTAGTAATGAATGCATCCGGAATCAGTATCCCTTGAACTGTTAGATTCCCCGTCAAGTAAACACTTACGAATGAAATATCATCTTTAATAGAATGATAATCCTCTTCAAGTCTATGAAGAATGGAATAATTCTTCTTCATCCAATCAGCAATGATAAGCTTTGTGAAGCGAGGATATTGGATAACATCATTCTTCTGCAGTACGTAGTTAAGAAAATCCCACCATATAAGAGCAGCATAATCAACATGTGTACGGTTGACCACAACATGAAAGATCTAAAGTTTGTTGATCTTTATTTGATCATGCCTAGATGTTCTTGTTGTCAGACAGCGGTTGAACACCTTGAACATGGTCTGCCATGGTTGAGCAAGAAACTTCGTGTAGAAGACACTTACTTTATCACAAACTCCTTGATAACCAACCGTATGCATAAATGGTTTGGGGGTTTGAACATACAAAGGCTTGTTTTCGAGATGAAATCATTCCGTTTATAAAAGAATTAAAAGATATCTTCAATAACTTCAACCAATACTTGGTTGAAGAATCTTGTTCGATGTCCAAAAATGTCTATATAAAGGGAACAGGCTGGTTCGAACAACATCGCTTGGAATCCAGAACTTTCGAAGTTAAAATGAATCTTTGTTTTGAGTGAAAACGACAGACTCCTTGGCACAAGCCATTGATAAGATATTTGTAATGACTGTTGTGAATTTGTCTGTGATTTGAAGGTGGTGAATAAAACATGTGAATGATGTAAAAATGTCTCGGACTCAAGACTGAGCTTTTAAACTAAAAAAGGATTTGTTGATAAAGAAACTTATGATATACTTTTAGAGTTTTACAACTCTAGAAAACATTTGACATCACTTTGGAAGCTGATTCTCAACTTTAATCAAGAATTTTTCATAAGAAAACAGTGTTTTAAACAGTGTTTTAGATCAAAATGCTCCAAGTTTTACTCAGTTGTTTGAATTAAGTGAATTGAGAGCTCAGTCTCAAGAGAAAGACACAGTCATTGTCAAGTTGAAAGAGCAAATTAAGTCCTTAAAAGGAAATGTGGATGATAGTAAAGTCAAAATGGACATGGATGAAATTGAGACTCTTAACATTGAATTGGAACATAGAGTGACAAAACTTGTTGCTGAGAATGAGCATTTGAAACAGACTTATAAGCAACTTTATGACTCGATTAAACCAAAACGTGTTCAATCAAAAGAACAATGTGATGCGTTAATCAAACAAGTCAATATAAAGTCTGGGGAAATTTCTGATTTAAATGCAAAACTTCAGGAACAAGGTTTGGTCATAGCAGCCCTAAAAAATGAGTTAAGGAAACTTAAAGGAAAAGCTTTAGATAAGGAGGCTATTGAGACCCACTCTGTTGATCCAAAAGTGTCTAAGGATAATGTGGAACCAATCACGCCCAAATTGTTGAATAAAAGGACTGCTCACTCCTCCTATATTAAGCACACTCAGGAAGAAGCTTTCGTCCTTAGGGATATAGTCGAACATGTAAAAGCGAATTATCCTCAAGATTCACTTTTAGAGTCTGCCTTTAGGTATACTAAAGTCATTCAGGAATTGCTTTCACACATAAGTAGGACTTGCCCTAGCATCAACAATTTTGATCCTCAATTAGTTGCGGTCACACCGAGGAAAAAGGACAAGAAAGTTAGGTTTGCCGAATCACTCACATCCACAGAAAACACAAAAACAGACTCGACTTCAAACATAGTTTCTAACAAGCGTGTGTTGCATTCTACAGGAGTAAGACTTTCTACTAGTGCTAGCGGATCACAGCCTTCAGGCAATACCAGGAATGATAAGATTCAGCAAACACCAAGTAGTAATTCGAAGAATAAAGTAGAAGCTCACCCTAGGAACGTTAAATCTAGTTTGAATAAAAGGAATGGTACTGTTAAAGTTAATGGATCTGCGTCTGTGCAGAATTCCAAGAAACATGATAATTCTGATTATGTCTGTATTAACGGTGATGATTGCATGTCTTCTGATAATTTGTGTGTTTCTAATTCTATGAATGATGTGAAATTCCGTGCTAAACCTAAGAAGAAAAAATCTAAGAAAGAGATTTGGAAACCAACAGGAAAAGTGTTCACTAAGATGGGATATATTTGGAGACCTACCGGTCGGACCTTCACTATTGTAGGAAATGCGTGCCCTTTAACTAGGATTACCACTACTAATGAAGTGCCTTCTAGGAAACCAATAGTTCTAGAATCTGAATCACCCAAACCTGTGGTTAATTTGGTATATTCAAGGAAACCTAGGAAGAATAAGAATACTGAGTCCCTTAGCAAAACTGAGGTTATAAAAACAATATCTACTAACAAACAGGAACCCAGTAAATCCTGGGGATCAACAAAACTAATGTTCCATCTTCTTCTCTTAATGGATGCAGGTTGTCCAAATCATCCTCTGGTATTTGGACTCCAGTTGCTCGAAGCACATGACCGGAGATCGCTCTCAGCTCACCAATTTCATCAGTAAATTCTTGGGTACAGTTAAATTCGGAAATGATCAAGTTGCAAAGATAATGGGTTATGGAGACTATCAGATTGGGAATGTTACTATTTCAAGGGTTTATTACATTGAAGGACTTGGGCATAATCTATTTTCTGTGGGACAATTCTGTGATTCCAATCTCGAAGTGGCTTTTCGTCAACACACATGCTTCATTCGCAATCTAGAAGGTGTTGATTTATTGACGGGATCTCGAGGGGATAATCTTTATACACTCTCACTTGGGAATATGATGGCGTCCTCTCCCATTTGTCTCTTGTCAAAGACCTCTAAAACCAAGTCTTGGTTATGGCATCGTCGTCTATCTCACTTGAACTTTGGTGCTATTAATCATCTTGCAAGACATGGACTTGTCCGAGGTCTCCCTAAGCTCAAGTTTGAAAAGGATCACTTATGTTCTGCATGTGCATTAGGCAAAAGTTCAAAGAAACCCCACAAACCTAAATCTGAGGACACCGATTAAGAAAAAATCTATCTATTGCATATGGATCTGTATGGGCCAATGCGTGTCGCAAGTGTCAATGGAAAGAAGTACATCCTCGTTATTGTCGACGACGACTCTCGATTTACATGGGTAAAATGTTTGCGATCAAAAGATGAAGCTCCAGTTCTTATTATCAATTTTTTAAAGATGATCCAAGTACGGCTTAAGGAAACCGTCCGTCGCATCAGAACAGATAATGGAACTGAGTTTGTTAATCAGACATTGCGAGAATATTATGAGAAGGTTGGCATCTCTTATGAAACATCAGTTGCACGCTCTCCATAGCAAAATGGTGTTGTTGAAAGACGAAATCATACGCTAATTGAAGCAGCCCGCACTATGTTAATTTATGCAAAAGATCCTTTATTTCTATGGGCCGAAGCGATTGCTACAGCCTGTTATACCCAAAATCGTTCCATGATATGTCGTCGTCACGGTAAAACACCATACGAGCTTTTACACGACAAACCTCCCGATCTATCGTATCTTCAATTTAGTGTTTGTGCACTCTGCTACCACAACAGAATGATAACTGGCGGGCGCTTTGGCAAGTTACAATCGAAGGCTGACATTGGTATTTTCATTGGCTATGCACCCACGAAGAAAGCATTCCGGATTTACAACGAGAGCGTACCAAGAACGCATAATGAACCATTCATGTTGACTTTGATGACGACGCGATGGCTTCTGAACACAGCAGTCAGGCGACCCGCCACTTTCATGATAATGACTCATTTATCAATCCAGTTCAGGTCTCAGTTCAAACCCTCCTCATTTCAACACCATTTGTACCACCTTCGAGATCTGACTAGGATTTGTTGTTTCAACCAATGTTTGATGAGTCACTTAATCCCCCACCTTATGTTGATTTAACAAACACCAAGAACCATGTTGTATCAACTGGCTCACCTTCCTCAACTACAGTTGATCAAGATGCACCATCACCAAGTAACTCTCATACCACACAAGAAACTCAAACTCCTATTATTTCTCATGATGTTGAAGAAGACAATCATGATATTGAAGTCGCACATATGGGTAATGATTCGTACTTTGGATTTCCCAATTCCAGAAGTTGCTTCTCCTGACCAAATCCTCATCATCGGATGTTTATTTTATTAAAAATTGGCTCCCGATCACCAAGTTTCTGAACACAATAGTCAATAGACTAAAGGATCATCCACTGGAGAAATATAATTCGGGTGATCTCGACAGACCAGTTCCCACGACTACAAATCCATAAACAAGCTTATTCTGCTACTTATTATGCCTTCTCACATCAGTCGAACTAAGAACTACAAGAAGCATTAACTTCAAGCAGTTTGGATTGGAAGCTATGCACGAGGAAACTTCATGATTTGAACCGTCTTGAAGTTTGGAACTTGTTCCTCCTCCTGATAAAGCATTTTTCATCACTCTTAAAGTGGATCTATAAGGTTTAACTTGATGAGTTATGGAGTATTCTGAGAAACAAGGCTCGGTTGGTCGCATCGTAAAGGTTCGTCAAGAAGAGGGGAATCAATTTAGAAGAGTCCTTCCATCCGTTGCAAGATTAGAGCTATATGAATTATTTTCTAGCGTTTGCTGCTCATTATGATACATGTGTCGTCGATCAAATGAATGTGAAGACTTGCGTTTCTTCGAAGGTAATCTACAGAAGAAGGTTTAAGTTACCAACCGGTACGGATTTGTGGATCCAGACAGACCTAACAATCGTTAGCAAGCTTAAGAAAGCTTCTTCTATGGTTACCAAAAAAGCTCCACGCCGTGGTATGAATATGTTGTCTTCAATCCTTAAATCCAATACTTCCCTCAAAAGCTCATGATCCTACTCCGTTCATCCGTAGAGAATGCAAGGAACTACTACTGTGTACAAAATATATGTCGATGCCATTATCCTTGTTGCTGCATATACACCTGAACTTTGTGACCTATTTGCTAAAATCATGTGTTCAAAATTTAAGATGTCAATGATGGGAAAAATCTTATTTTTCTTAGGACTACAGATTTCTCAAAGTCCCAGCGGCATCTTCATTAACCAGTCAAAATATGCCATTAAATCTTTAAAGAAATACGGTTTTGACTCTTGTGACCCAGTGGATACTCCCATGGTGGAGAAATCCAAACTGGATGAGGATAAAGAAGGGAAAGCTGTAGATCCATCACATTATCGTGGTATGATTGGCACCCTCCTTTATCTTACAGCCAGTAGACCTGACCTACAATTTGCTATATGCATGTGTGCCCGGTATCAGGCTCGGCCTACCGAAAAGCACCTAAATGCAGTAAAAAGGATCTTTCGGTACCTAAAAGGAACCGTTCATCGGGGCCTTTGGTATCCGAAGGATTCTTCCTTTGCACTAACAGCATTTGCAGATGCGGATCATGCTGGTTGTCAAGATACACGCCGTAGTACTTCTGGCAGTATACAACTTTTGGGTGATAGACTTGTAAGCTGGTCGTCTAAAAGGCAGAAAAGCGCTGCGATATCCAGTACGGAAGCTGAATATATTGCTTTGTCCGGTTGTTGTGCTCAAGTCCTTTGGATGAGATCACAACTTACCGACTATGGCTTTGGATTCAATAAAATTCCAATGTACTGTGATAACAAAAGCGCTATTGCCTTATGCTGCAACAATGTTCAACATTCCAGATCAAAGCATATAGACATCCGGTTTCATTTCATCAAGGAGCATGTTGAGAACGGTGTGATCGAACTGTACTTTGTCAACACGGAATATCAATTGGCGGACATCTTCACTAAAGCTCTTGGCCGAGAAAGAATTGAATTTCTTATCAACAAGCTGGGAATGCGGAGTTTTACGCCGGATACTCTGAAACAATTGGCAGATGAAGTTGATGAATAGTGGTGGTACCTATTCAAATATCCTGTATAATACGTAAATACTTAAATCAGAAAAACACAAAAAGATTTTCATTTTAACTTTTATTTTTTCTAAAAACATAAAAACCAAAAATATTTTCTTTTATATAAATTTTTACAAAAACAAAATACAAAATTAAAAAATTAGAAAAATTCAAAAAGAAGTTTTACAATGGCATGTCTTCTGAAATCGATAACATTTACGGTCTTAGAAATGTCATTTAACAATGATACAAGCCTGTAAATGAAGTTCGAGCAGAAGTTTCAAATGTTTTCAAAACATGCCAAATGGCTTGCTATTATTTCAGATAGCAACCCGGTCATCATCTTAAAGGCAAGTATTTCAAAAAGAAAACTTGGCCTCTCAACGGGAATTTATTCTCGGGCATGGTCTACTTTATGACCATGCAAAGGCTTGTGATTACTTTGCATCACAACCCGTGCTTCCTATATCCATAAGTGTACGTTTCAGTGCATCTATGTGATTAGATAAGAGAAATCTTATTTATCTTGGTATTTGTTGTTATGTCACATACAAAATCATTCCATCATCTGAAAATACTTTTCAAAATACATTTGACTTCTCAAACAATGTCTACAGCTCTTTAAATAGAAAACGGGTCATTGTTTGAGGGGGAGAAAATGTCAAATTTCTTTGTCATGATCAAATGAGCTGTTAAAAAGGGAAAAAGAATTTAAACGATTATTTGTGCCTTATGTGTTACTTGTTTATGCCTTTAGGGTGTAGTTTGCAAAAATTATGTCTATAGGTATGTGAGTTAAAACATTTAGGACTATGTGTGCTAGTTGTTTAACTTGAATATACCTTATAAAACTTAATGTGCAAAATTAATAAGTTGTGTAAAACATGAGGGGCCAAATATGTCTAAGATGAAAATCATTTTTACACCATCAAACCTCTCCCGTCCCATTTCACTGTACACAAACTCAACACACACTCAAAAACACACTCAACCACACACACAAGAACACATTACACTCGAACAACCTCCATCTAGCTGAATCACTCCTTTTCAAAACTAAGGTATAACTTTAACCATGATCTTCATCTCCTAAACAACTCGAATCCCTAAAAGAATTGTGTGTTTTCGTCATTATTGATCATAACAGCCCTAATTACAAAATTAGGGTTTGTCAAATCAAACAGTGGTGAAAACGTGTAATTGTTAGAGGGCTTTTGTAGTTTTAGGCGTAATAAATTTATAGGTTATCCTAGCTTGATTATTTGTTGTGATTTAAATGAGTTATTGAATGTTTTGTGTTCGAAACAATTAGTGTAAAAGTGCAAAATAATGTAAATGATATGTTTGTGTATGAGATGGATATGACTCAATGAAAAAGCTAGTTTAAAGTTAAATACCGATCTTGCACAAAATTAAAAGACATAGATCGAGAATAACTCATATGGACCGAACGAATAATGTGGTGTGACTCGAACGAATGTCTAAGTGAAAGGATCGAACGAGTGTGAGGATCGAACGAGTGTTTATATGTGTTAATATAATTGTGACATCCAGGACTTAGTTGACTTTGGTGTTTCAATTTATATCATCACTATCGTGTAAGGAGAAATATGGACATCCAGGACTTAATTGACTTTGGTGTTACGGTATAAAATTCATGAAAGGGTCATGTGTGTACTTCGGATATTTAGGCTTTATACATCAATACTGCTTAATGCGGCTTCCAAGAAAGTTCTGAATCTACTCAAGAAAGGATTGCTGGTTTAAGGGGAAGCTAAGATAGCATTAACACAGACATCACCAACTACACAAGCTCAAGTTACATATGTATCTAAATCTGTTTCATACTCGAAGTTTGGAAAAGAGACTTTCGTAACTTGGAAAGAAAGTTAAAGCAATGCCGAGAGTGCCTTGTGACAGAAAAGATCAAATTGACAACTTCTTGAAAGAAAGAAGGTTAATGAGGAGCTTAGAAAGTTTGTTGGTGGGAAATTATACGAAGGAGACCTACGACTGTCAAAAGAACCATATGATTATATCATATGATGTTCTCATCATTCAGGTCAACCACGTAACATAAATAATCTTGGGAATATAGATAGTGTAGTTTTGGTAGATATAGGAGTGCTCGAGTATTAAATATTTTCAAGAATTTCTTTAGTAAATTCAAGTCTTTCAAATTATTGTACTCAACATGTCTTATATACCCTCATCATAATTTGAGGTGGAGCATTCAAGATGTTCTTATTAGATATTCCATAAAATTTTGGTCCCCGAACATATTAATCAATTGATATCTAAATATCAAGGGATTAACATTTTAGATAAGGGGAGAAAATGTTATTAAACTGAATCTTACTTGTACTAAAATGTGATCATATAAAATGGACTCAATGCACTCTACACTTAGCATGTACTATGATTACGATGCACATGTTAAGGGGGAGCTTTTAAGTGATGATGAAAAACTTTCAAAGTGTAAATATTTCGATATTTATATCAAACACTTTGATTGAACTTTTCAATGATTTTGGTTTTGATTGTGATGGAATACCAAAAAGACGACCATGTACTTAATTTTATGGAGTTATAAGGTGGTGAGGCAAGGTGTTGAAATTCATGATCCAGCTGAAAACAAAGGTGATCAACTAGGAATACCCACTAGTTAGTATAGAAGTCCTTAGGTATGATACAAAAGGAGTAAAAGTAAGAATATGGGAATAGTGCCGACTGAGATGGAGCTAATATTGGAACAAACCCAACAAGGTATTAGTCATGAATTTTTCGTCTCGATAAGTGCTGAAGGGTTTGAAAGAATTAAAAGAAAAAGTTAAGATAAAGGGCGAAAAGGAAACGAAAACCTCCTTTCTCTCTTATCGGGCAGAAGAGAACTGGGTCAATACATCTACTGGTCAGAAACACCTAAGTTGTTGTCGGTATTTAAGACAGTCGTCATGGTCCAGTTACAATGCACACCCCTCCTGGCTAATCATGTCATTTTCAATAGACTCTCTTATTTATTTCTCATGGAGATTACATGCATTTCTATCAACTTTCTCACTCCGAGTTAGTTGGTATTGAAAAGGTGGCAGTCTGCTCCAGCCTTCGATCACGAAACAAAAGTGCACTATTGAGTCTAGAGCCAAAAGAGATCATCTATAAATCTCATTAGGACACTTGTCAAAATTATGCTTGCTATCTCACACAATGTGAATAACGAGAAAATATAAAGAGTCCTACGCATTATCCTTGTGATTTTGCCAAAAAACATCTGAGTGATAACTTAAGTATTCACACCTGAAGATTGGAAATCCTGCTTGAGCCAACATCAAACAAGCTCATGGTGGCGTGACTAGTGCGATTCTATACGAATCAGCTTGTGACAATGGAAAGAAACGATGGTGCGATTTCTATACGAATCAAAAACTTGTTCCAAGATATGAATTGACGATTTGATGATGAATTTTTGAAATGATTAACACTCTCGATGTGTCATAAAACCACTTTAGCAAGTGATACATCGATTGATTTTCAAATCGATTTTTCTAATTCAATCGGTGAGATAGTAACTCACTGGTTAACTCTTATCGTGCTGTTTGCTTTAAGACGTTCCAGTAATGAGACCGGGTTTGAGTTTGATGAATCTAATACAAAAATGTGTTAGAAGATTCTATTACTTCAGCTGGGAAATCCTATCAAGGAGATTCTTCTTAAATTGAATCTACCTGATCATAGGTCGATCCTCACGGATTCGAAGGTTACTCCTACCAAACATGGGCGAATGACAAAGCCCTATTCGTCCCCCCCTCTCTATTGCTAACTGTTTTAATGTAGGATACTTAAAGATGGAGGTGAAGTAACTTGATACCAGCTGACTCACAAGATTTATAGCCACATGCTCATACCTGACCAACAAACATAAAGACATCATGAAAGCTCAAGTACATGTTTCAAGACTTCCGCTACTCTGATACCGTACGTCTTTTTTGAAGTGACGAAGTATTAAAGTCAAAGAATTTCAAATAAGTTTCCGTCACTCTGATACTGAACGTCTTTCTCAAAGTGACGAAGTGTTAAAGTTAAAGAATTTCAAGAAAGATGCAACATTAAAGCTTTTCAATGTCAACAAATCACAGAAAGGTTGAGCAAGTCGGTCCAGAAGTACTTGTTATACAAGATGGCAAGATTCATTAAGATAGCGATGAGGATTATGCTTGGTGATGGATCTCACAGTGCTCAGGAGCTACATCTCACTCACACGTGAAGATAAAGGAACAAGCTCGAGGCTTAAGTTAAGATTACTTATGGACATGTACAAGAGAAGTATGTTTATGAGGCTGAAGACTAAGAGATATATCATAGTATGTAGGGTTAAATTTTGTAAAATGGAGTGCCTTCCCTTAGGGGAGATTGTAGAAATAAGAAAAGTATCGGTCACTTCCAAGTTGTAATAGTCTCAGCCTGTAGTTTGTTATACCATTAGTTCTAGTAAGTAGTCTGGCCCATAGGCATGGAGAAGGCCCGTTAAGGCCCATGGCCGACTTTGTATGTAGCATATATACCCTCTCTATGCCTTAGAAAGGGTGGTTGGTTGTTTCATTTCTCATTTTACACACATAATAATATTATCATCCATTCTATATTACTTTCTCTCTCAAGAAACTTTCCAACCCACTTATCTCTCTAGTTCTTGCATAATATTAAAGATTACTAGTATTCTTCAATTTTAGATGTTCCTCCTAGACCTCTAAATCCTCAACCACTTCAAAGTATTCTTCAATTGGTTATCACATTTTCTTTGTCTCCAATCATCCTCATTGATCACATTCCTGACACTCCCAAATCACCACCATCTCACCATAACCTCAAACACCTATCATGGGTCATTCTCATTTCTACAACTATCATGACTATCATGCGGTAACTATCATTTGTTGTTCTCACAATGAAACTTTTCTTCACCTAAGAGATGAGTTGGTATATCATGTTTTCTCATCTTGAATATCTTCTTCTACCGCCCAAGCACTTCACACTTTCCACTCGCCTTTAAAAATATCTAAATTGTTTTCATAAAATCTAAAACCTAAGCTTTTGCTTAAAAAGTTCATTCTCTATGAATCATGATCATTTAAGATTATGTAGTATTGTTTTCTTTATCTTGTATTAGGTTCTAGTTTTATCTTGCATGAATGTATTAATTGAATGTGCTAATGTATGAGTTTCTTGTTGGTGGAATGAAACTCTTCTTTTGATAATTTAAATATAATGTGTTAACTTGAAAGATATTTGTCTTGCACTTGTACCTCTAACTTTGTTTTGTAGCAAAACAATTTTGTCTGAGCATAACATCAAAGGGGAGTCTTGATATCATCGATTTCTTTCTTCCTTCAACAAACTTAACGATCATTCTTTTTGAATTCGACAAAAAGGGAAGAAATAAAACATAACTCATTTAATAATTTGACATCTTTAATTTTATTTAAAATGAGTTTATATTTTGTCATCATCAAAAAGGGAGAGATTGTTAATATAAATAATGCTCAAAAACGTTATTTATATTTTTTGACCTCTCAAAGTTTTGATAATAACAAAATGTAAAAACATTTACAATAAAAATAAACGTTTACAAATTACTAAATGTAAAATTTCATTTCTAAGATTAGTGATCACTTAAGGTATGGACAAATAAAATAATTTCTACAAAAGTATTTTCTTAAAAATGCATTTACAAAATATTTTCTAATTAAAATAAAAAGTTTTATTAAAAGTTTAGAATTTGAAAGTCAAAATTTTCTCCCAAAACAGAAGCTTCTACACCAGATACAACATTCCCCACAAAAAGACAAAAAATGAAGCAGAGTCTAAGCGGCGGCCCCCTTATATATAAGGGACCACCGGGACCGCCCCTAGACAGCCATTGG
>BQNB010119224.1:0-20850 GCA_026074375.1 Tanacetum coccineum
GCAAGAGAAATCAAAACAATCAAACCCTCCTTGGGTTTGATCTTTGGCCGAACACCACAATACCCACAACAATGATTCAAAACTCAATTTTGTTTCACCAAATCTTGTTTACACACTTATTATTAAACATTTGTTACTCCAATTACCCTCAATTAGATCAAAACGCTTCAAAATTAAAAATCAAGAAAATCAAGAACTTAGGAAAATCTTATGCCACTTTTAGAATTATATTCGTTCATAAAGGTCGTTAAGTCTAAATTGTAATACTCATAATAATAATAGTGTTTATTATTGTATAAACACCCAACAAGACTCATATCAATCCGTTGACATTTAAAAGTCAACGTTGAACTTTATTTGACTTTGACTTTATGTACATATATATTGTCTAGATCTGACCCGCTCAAAACGACCCATTATATCACATTTTCATGACTCGGACTCTAAAGAGATTTTATGTAAAACGACGTTCCGGACAACTTTTTAGTTTTAGCCGAAACCTGAAACTCGAAGGAAAATGACCAAAATGCCCCTGCAAGTTTCAACAGGAACTTATAACATTTTTAATTAATGTGCAGAATTTGACTTTCAGTTTTGACTCATTATTACGCGTTTTTAAAACTAGCAAGCTTCGTCGGAAGGCCGAAACGGACTCGAAAGTGCTCAAAATGGCCGTTCAAAAACCTGTCAGCTTACCAATTCACCCAAAAGCTGATTTTTACTACCAAAATACATATCTCGTTTTCGCTCTAACTTCTTCGTTATTAGGAGTTAGAAGCTTCATTTTATATCAAAACGATCGTCTAAGAAAGATTTATCATATTTTCAATCAAAAATCAAATTTCACAAAATCTCGATCCTCGTTTTCCGCGCCAAAGTTTCTGCCCAAATCTATGAGTTACGAAACGCGCCGAAATCCATTTTTAACCTAAAAATTCATTCATGGCACATCTAAAATGGCCTATAATTCATATTTAACACGCTCAATCAATCAATAACAAAAACTAACTAGACGAACCAAGATCTCACGGATTTCATCACATGCAACAAGTATAATCAAATCAAATAAACGAAACAGCAAACATAAAGAGAATGCTCACAATGCTATTATAGCAAGATCGGACTCGATAGAAAAATACGCTATTAGAAACTTAGAAATCATCATGATTGGATGTATCGGTCTTGGAACTGAAGATTGTAACTTTTGGGGGATTTTGGTTGTACGTATACTACCCCCAGCCTTGTTATCATTGTTATGGTTATGAAAGGATTATGATTATTCCTGGTTATGAATTTTGTGTGATTTGGGATGTTGATGCCCTTGAATGTTGAATGATTCCGGTTGGTGAATCTTTCGCACGTGTATGATACTTACTTGCATAGTCCATGAGTGGGTATTAATATTTTCGGTACTTGTTGTGACCGTTGACCAAACTATATAAAATGATTTTATCTTCTTTCTTTCCTTTGAAACAATTATATTTTTATTTTTATTTTAAATTTTTTTTTACCAAGAAAGTGATTTACGCGTGTAGCGTATGAAAAAGGAATGTTTTGACGAGGACAGGATATGACGGTGTTTGGTCCTCAATTATGCATAACTTGATCAACTATGCATAATTTAGGAAGAACCACGCTATGTCGGATAAATCGTCACCTTTTAAAATGTCGAGTTTTGGAAAATTGTTCGAGTTAGAATTCTCGAAAAAGAAAAGTGTTTTTACCCCTGTTACGGATTCTTGTGCAAGTAACCTTACTCTTATTGACTGCATGGAGAGAGTCTCATGCGAGTCGTTGTGACCGAGTCGTCTCGAAGGGAAAATTCCAACGGTATTGTTCGGAACGAGTGTGCCTAGCAAGGTGTAAAGTCTAATTCTTGATAATATAAGATCGATGGTTGTCATAGAGACATGTGTCAAGACCAAGTGTGGTCGGTATGCTAGTGAGCAATGGTAGATTTGAGCTATCGAGGGTGTGAACCCAATACTGACACTGAGAAGGGATCTTCCTGAAAATGTAAAGTTCCCAAGGTGGGTGGAAGCTAAGGTGTTTAGCTCCGAGATTTTAGCCTCTCCGAGATTAAAAGTAAGGACACGAATGATTATTGGAGAAGATTTCTCCTACTTATAGTGATTGTCGTGTGTTTGCCCATTTGTATTGTTGTAGCAACCAAATGACTTGAAGAAGACCTTATTTCCCATGGAAATGGAAAGTAAAAAAGTAATAGTGGAGTGGGGTAGTATAGTTTGTAATATATACCCAGAGATCGTTAGGAGAATTAGAAGGAAATAAGGGCACTCTAAGCGACCCCTGACTTAAAGTTAGGTGTAGTGGTCCTTATCCTGATGATGTAACGGTCTTCTTTAGTGTGGTATATAATGGGCGAAAGGAAGAAAGGAAAGATTGGAGATTTTTCCATTCCCGGTATTGGGCGACCATCGTTTTTCTATCTGGAGAAGAAACAATCAATGTAGCTAACGCCTTAAGTCGAGCGGTATTGAGTTAGGAATGTGCGTAATTGTCTCAACTTGATTAGTTGAGTCATCTAAGATTCGATGCGATGCATTAGGACCGAGTCGACTATGTTAGTCGTGGTGCGGATGGAAAGGAAACGTTGAATTGTGAGTTTTGATTTTTCGTTCTTCCAGTAGAGCTTACGAAAATACGAAGCCCATGACATGATGCTCAATTATGTTTCTTGATTGTTTTTCGCATATCTCTGTTACTTAAGTGACATATATGTGGTTTTTCTGCGGGATTATCGCCGCCGAACCCGAATTATTTGTGAAAAAATGTGCTTTATGTGCTTTACATGCTATGTGCTTTGAATGTTATAAGGCTTTTTGTCGCTTTTTGCCCTTAAGCCCATGATATTGCTTTAGGATATGCTTTGTGAGCGAATTAGGTATATTTTACCCCTGGGGCTCAGTTGTCGGATAGTGTGAATGTTCAATTTAAACGGGTACGCACACACAAAAGGTTCTTCTTTGAATCATGGATTGGTATTCCCTGGAAAAAGTCTATAGTCAATTAATGGCAAAGGTTAAACCGCAAGCATGATCTATGACTATTGTTGGTTAGGACTTAGCCGTGATTTAGTCAGGACTATTGTCGGAATGGATTAACTATTTATCAAGCATGGTATAATGTGGTTTGAATCGGTTTGGGTAATGATTACCTACATGTCGTGATCATATTTCCTAAGGCTTCATAGTAAGCGAGCATGGTTAATTTTGTTGAGACTTCATGGTAAGTGAGCATGGTTTATTTGTTAAGGCTTCATGGTAAGGCCGAGCACGGTTTATTTTGCTAATGGCTTTATAATAAGCGAGCTATGAATTATTGCTAAGTGTGTGTGATAATCGAGCAACTGCGATAAAGTGCCTAGTTTTTTTTTTAAGTAAAGCTAGGCCAAAATGTGAAGTCATCGTGAAATGACGAATATGTGATTATGTGCTTATGTGATTTTATATGTTAGTGCTATAATGCGTTTGATGGGGTCATGTGTACTCTAGAGTATTTTCGCAACCGGTGGGCATTGTTTAATGAGACCGGGAGGGCGTATTTTCGCAACCGGTGGTGCATTATTTAATGAGACCGGGAGGGCGATGTATGTTTTGGTTTTGGATAATGACGTATATTTTGGTTTTGATTGTTGACGTATGTTTTGGTTTTGGTTAGCAACGTATGTTTCAGTTTTGTGTAGCGATGTGCGCTTTGTTTTGTTGGAATGATCACCAAATTAAGATTTGGGTTGATCTTTCGTTTAAAGTCTTTCATTTAAAAATGACGCGATTTATGTTTTCCCGGATACGTTCCGTGGTGTATTTTGTCTCTTGTGATAAGAGCGATTGTGATTATATTTTGATCTCGTTCGTATAAATTACCATTTGTTTTGTTGACTTTCCATCCGGAATAGTCAAGGCGAGTATTATATCGCGTGATTTTTGCGTTCGAGCATGTGAGTCCATTCAATAATGAGGAAACCGTCTCACTGCAAGTGAAATTAAGATGAGTAAGAAAGGACGAGCACCGGGACGGCGCTCCCTTAAGGTGGGAGAAATGTAACAACCCGAGTTTTACGACGCGTATGACGATCAAGAATACGATGTCATAATTATTATTTTATAAGTTCATGTGAACAAACGTCAACATTTAAAATTTTATTTGTCGAAAATAATTATTTTCGTATTTTATTACGAACGGAATTTAGAAATTTTTACTTTGGTCGTTTCGCAAGTCAACGTTTGACCGCGCGTTCGTTAAACGTTTTAAGAATCGTAAAAATTTACGACGCGTCTCGTAATTTTTAAGATTGTAAATTATAATTTTTTTCTTACGAATATCGTCGTTGTTCCTCGACCTTGGCCAAAGCTCGCGTCTAGTGTTCACATTTTATTTAATTGTGTACAAGTGTTAATTTTAATTAAATGCATGATGAGCCCTCCCCCAGCCCTTGTAGCCGGTTATAGGGTAACACACACACTCCAAACATTTTTAGTTCCCATGCCAAGAAATGATTATGAGTTTTGGTTGCTTCCAAGATGGTTTAAACTCCTATATATTCACAAGTACACACACATATATAAAAGCCATTTTTAAGTTTTGATCATTGAAACCCATTCAAACATCACTCAAAATGATCTAGATTAATAAAGAATCAAGTTGGAATTTGTTTCCTCCTTCCCTCCTTTCTTTGGGTTCGGACGAACATACAAAGCAAACACCCTTCGTGTTTGTATTTTTCTAGCAACCAAATATTGTTTAGATGATGATATCTTGATCATCCATGAAAGAAAAATAAACATGCATTAAGGTTTATGCATGGTTTGGGTTTTGTTAAAATTAGTGGGTTTTGATTTGATTAAGGTTAATAAGAGTAGTGGGGAAGTGAAGAAAGAAGATTGGAGGGAGATTTAATTTGAAAACTAGAGGGGTTGTGGTTTTGGTCGTGGGTTCGAACCAAAGGAGAGACACACAAGGGTGTGTTTTGTTGCTTGGATATTAATTCAGATTAGTTTGGTTTTGATTTGGGTTTGATTTGGTTTTGGTTTTGGTTTGGATTTGGGTTCAAAAGGAACAAAAGGGACGAGTCGAGTCTTGATCGAGTCTGATCTTGCTATATATAGCATTGTAAGTATTTTACATGCTAGTTTAATAATTGTTTTTGTGATTCGATTCGTTTCCGGTTGATGCATGTGATGAAATCCGTGAGATCTTGTGTCGTCTAATTAGTTTTTGTTATTGATTGATTAAGCGAATTAAATATGAATTATAGGCCATTTTAGATGTGCCGTGAATGAAATTTTGGGTTAAAAATGGTATTTGGCGCATTTCGTAGCTCGTAGATTTTGGTAGAAACTTTGGCGCGGAAAACGAGGATCGAGATTTTTAGAAATATGATTTTTGATTTAAAAATATGATAAATCTTTCTTAGACGATCGTTTTGATATAAAATGAAGCTTCTAACTCCTAATAACGAAGAATCTAGAGCGAAATCGAGATATACACTTTAAGTAGAAAATAAAGTGTTTTGTGAAATATACTAGTTGCTGGTAGAATTTTAAACGTCCGATTTGAGCACTTTCGAATCCGTTTCAGCCTTCCGGCGAAACACGAAAGTTGTTCGGAATGTCGTTTTACTTTGCCGTGAGGTTTGTTAGTTTTAAAATCGCGTAATAACGGGTCAAAACTGAAAGTCAAATTCTGCACTTTATTAAAAATGTTATAAGTTCCTGCAGAAACTTGCAGGGGCATTTTGGTCATTTTCCTTCGAGTTTCAGGTCTCGGCCAAAACTAAAAAGTTGTCCGGAACGTCGTTTTACATAAAATCTCTTTAGAGTCCGAGTCATGAAAATGTGATATAATGGGTCGTTTTGAGCGGGTCAGATCTAGACAATATATATGTACATAAAGTCAAAGTCAAATAAAGTCCAACGTTGACTTTTGAAAGTCAATGGGTTGATATGAGTCTTGTTGGGTGTTTATAAAATAATAAACGATATTATTATTATGAGTATAACAATTTAGACTTAACGACTTTTATGAACGGATATAATTCTAAAAGTGGTAACTTTTGGTAAACGTACGGGACATAATCCCGATACGAGTAAATGATAACCAATTGGAACGTCGAATGTGCGACGAGATAAATGAATATTATTATAAATATAATTAGATGACGGGACTTACTAAAAATGGTAACTTTCCGAAAATAGCAACTTTCTAAAAATAGAAAGTTTCCGAAAATAGAAAGTTTTCGATTAAGTGACGTATAATATAAATGAAAGAATGATCGTAACTCAATTATGTGGAGTTTAGGATCTAGGACGCGCAAGTGGATTTCTCATCACATGTGTATGTATATTTATACTATTTCAATAGTTGCGATGCACGCACTATTCGATCGTACTTTATTGTAAAGTAATCGGGCGACATTAATTATAGGTCGCAGTTGAGTTCGTTGTTGAGACGTCTTTGGATTGTTTCGGTTATTTTGATCTTCGGCTTAGATCAAGGTGAGTTCATAGCCTCGCTTTTGAACTGTTTTAAATGTTTTAAAACCCGCGAGGGGGATACATGCTTGTTTTGAAAAATGGAACACAAGTAACGTGATGTGTACTTGTTGTTGTTTGTTTTGAAAAGTGAACGCAATGTGTTTTGATACGTGATATGATTCCATGCTATGAGTTTATGCCTTTGACTGTGTACTCGTTAATTACCGAGGAGGTAAGCGCTGAATGCATTAAATAGATCTATTGGGTTTGACAGCCCTGTCCGGGGTATGAATCCGTTGGTGAACACCCTGTAACGGACATTTTGTATTGAGAAAGGGGTGGTGGCATACTACCCGGTCACTTATTTTATCTATAATGATAAATGTGTTAAGGTTCGGTACACGGGCTCATACAAGATGGAAAAGTTGTGTGGCCTGCCTAGCTAGCAGTCATACGTGTTTTGTGGAACCAAAGATTGCGTTCTGATTGTTATTTGCAAACTCTATGAATTCACTCAACGTTTTGTTGACGTTTTTAAGCATGTATCTCAGGTTTAGATGTTGTTGATGGCTTGGATGGGACGGAACGCGGATATCAAAGACTGTGTCTCGGTGAAATGTTTTGTTTATTTAAACAAAAGGTTGCTTTGGAAAAGAAGTCGTATCATGACTTTTGGAATGAAGTTTTTAAGTTAATATGGGGCCTTGTAACTCTGATGTTCTTCTAAACTCCTGTCATCGTTCTTCATATTAATTCCTAAATTGTTGATTCTTTATAAAAACACTACTCTTTTTGAACGTTTACTAAGACTCATCGTGTGCATAAGTATTACATGAATGTAAGTCAACACTTCTCAAATCACATCATATCATTCTCCTGCTGCGCATATTCGTATTCTCTGGGGGTGTATACATTAATACGTGCGCACAACTCTCATAAGTTTTGATTGCCCGTTTTTGAGGCTCCACTTACTCAAAGCCACTCTTATCACACTACCCACTCATTTGTAAGCTTCCTCATCAATTCTCACACACAAACACTCATATCAAATATAATACTCCATATTCGTTCTTATGAAACAATCTTAACTAAGGATTGTTCTTTTATAAGTTGATAAAGGATTTTGGAAAAAAACCTTGATCCAAACCACCCTTTTCAAATCCACCATACGACAACCTACTCACTCTTTCACCATTCTATCATTTACAAGAAAACCAAACCACCTCTTTTCTCCTCAACCTCATTACCATCCTTTTATCCAATAACATCTCAATTCATCTCACAAAATCCTCAACAACTAGTAAAATATACACAAATTTAGAGTCTATTCCTTTGGGGTCATTTGGAGTTCTCAAATTTGACATTTTACTTTGTTTCATTCAACATTTTCACACTATCTTCTTGTCTTATCTGCTTATTGTTCATCAACATTTCTAGATTTTGATCCATCCAAGGAAGTATCATTAAAGTGTAATTCGAATCTATAAGCGATTGTGACATAATTGTTCATAATTTTCGGGTTTTGCTTTGAATATAACAAAGTGTTCTTGGGAAATTCTTATGAAATCACCATCATTTGCTCTTGAAATTTGGTATAATCTTGTTTATCATTTGAATATGATTATTATTGAGTTGTTTGAGTTCATAATGTTTTTTTGTTACTTCTTTGATCATGGAGTAGTCATCTTGTATTTGTTTAGGCAATATGTGATCTTGGATATGGAGCGTTTGGATATGTGTTTATTGAATTGGTAAAACATATTTTATACAAGAATATAGGCCGAAATGGTTCTTTTTTATATATGTGTTTAGAATTCTACTTAATATATTGGTTATAATAACTTATAAAGACCGAAATGATTTGTTGTTATTAATCGATATAATCACTCGTTATATTTATATAATTGAAAGGCCGATAAGGATTTGTAAACTTGCAAATCTTATTCTCTAACATTGTCAGAAAACAAACTACATCCCGTCAACACTTCTAGGTTCCATTGTTCTTGCGAGTATCACTATAGCGCGATCCAAGAATTTCTTGAATTTTTGAACACGAAGATCCTTCAAATACTATTGTACACTTTTCTCGGATCTTCTGGTCTTCTGACTTATAAGAAACCAGGATCAACTAAATCACGGTTATTTACTCACGACTCGAACACTCCTAAAGCAAGCTCGGACCCTAAAGCAATTCGATGTGAAACGACATTCCTGACAACTTTTCAGTTTTGCCCGAGACCTGGAAACGAGCCGAAAAGGGCTAAAACAACACCGCAAAGATTATACGGACAACATACAACGCGGACACACAAAAATAATTAAATTTGTTTTTAATTATCAGTATTTATTTAATAAAAATATTAAATAAATTAGTCATCATTTTTAATTAAAAGCGTTGTTGATAACGCGAATACTCGAGCTTAAATCCATTTTTATTTCGGACGAGGCAAAACCGGTCTACAAAATGAATAACAGATATTTTATTAAATGTTATAAAATATTTATGAAATATTATCAAGCGAATACTCATTTTTATTAGAAAAATGATTTGGAAAACAATGGCGCAAGTTTCGAGATTTGAATCATCCGTTAAGTCGCTCAAACGAGTCCCGAACCAATAATTAACGAAAGTTACACCTTTGGTCCCTGAGAAATATTTACAAAATAAACCCTATACTAATATCTATTTTCCATTTCAATTTATAACTTTTATATATATATAAAAGTTATATAATAAAAATCTCATTTCCATCTCTAATATACACACACACTCAATACATCTCTTTCTCCCTCAATATCCGGCCACCTTTTCTGGCCAACCGCCGCCGGAAAACTTTTCCGGCGGATTTTTCCGGTGAACACCAAATGTGATCCTCATCAACGGATCTATTCGATCTCCATACTCACTCGCCCACACTCGCGCCTCCACCACCCCACTAACGCCACCACAGCAGCCACCTCATCCCCGTCACCATCATCACATCGTCATCATCACCACACCAAAAAGGGTGTGTTCGTTATGTGGTTAACACCACTAGGGTCCGTTTGGTTGCGGGTTTAACAGCAGGGTGCGTTGGTTTGGATTTTACACCACAAAGAGGGTGCGTTCGGTGAGGTGGCAGCCACCACCGTAGGGCGCGTGTGGGTGGCGACCACCACCATTAGGGTGCGTTGGGTGTTGTAGCAGCAACAGGGGCTGCGTGTGGGGGGGTGTTTATTTGCTGTGGTTTCACCACAGTTAGGGTGCGTTTGGTTTGATATAGACTAGGGTGCATTTGGTGTTATAACACCGTCTAGGGTGCGGGTTGGTTGGCTGCCACCACCATAATGGTGGGTTTGGCAGTCACTACCAACAAAAGGTGCGTTGGTTTGTGTCGGGTTCGTGGGTTCACAGCCGAGGGTGTTTGATCATATCCACCTCAAGGGTGTATTGGGATGGGTGGCAGCCACCCAAAAAGGGTGTTCGTTTGGGGTCACAGCCGACAAGGGTGCGTTGGGCTGTATGGCAGCCACCACCAAGGGTGGGTTTGGTTTAACATAGCACCAACAAGGTGTGTTTGGTCTGTTTACAACAACCATAGGGTGCGTTGGTTTTTCCTTATGGCAACAAAGGGTGCGTGGGTTAACAGTTAGACCGCAAAGGGTGCATTTGTTTGTTCTTGGCACCGAAGAGGGGTGCGTCTGGTTTGTACAATTCGCACCCGAAGGGGGCGGGTGTGTGTGGCTTGCTTAAACCCGAAAAGGGGTGTTTATCTTTGGTTTTTAGATTCGGGTTGGTGGGTTAACAGCCTAGGGGTGCGTTCGGTTGACTGCCACCACCACGAGGGTGCGTTTGGCAGTCACCACCACCATAGGGTGTGTTGGTTTCGGCTGTCAACCACCCACGAGGGTGCGTTTATAACAAATTATATTTTTACGGACGTTTTGATATAAAACGGGACTTTTAACTCCAATAACGAGAGAAATAGAACGAAAATCGAAATTACACTTTAGTAGAAAAATAGTTATTTTTAATTATATTAAAATGGCATGATTTGATTAATTAACGATTTTGAGCACTTTCGAGTCCGTTTTCAGTTAGGCGAAACACGAAATTTTGCTTCGTATATGACGTGGGATGTCGGTTTTTATAAAATTACGTACATAGTGGGTCAAAATATATTAGGCGAATTAAGATATTATTTCATGATAGTTTTAAGTTCGTTATTCGGTCTCTAAAATCGGGGAGTCTATAAATAGTAAACTTTTGTAAATATTGAGATCAGTTAGGATTGGACGTAAAATAGATATATGTACAATAAAATATACTAAGGTTAAGGTTTAAAGACGGGCAGTGGATTTCTCATCTCATGTATATATGTTGTTATTACATATTTAAAAATATGTATGATTTTGTCGTTACGATGTACGCATCGTTGGCGTATTTTGTACTGTTATAATCAAACGGGAAATAATTATTTGTCGTGGCGAGTTCGTTGCAGATTTCAGTTGGTGATATTTTTTGGATTAATTGATTCGTTGTCTTTAATCAATAGTGAGTTCATTAGCCTCGCTTTTCAATTTTTGAATGTTTTATAACGCGGGGGGCATACATGCCCTTGTTACAATTTCTTATACTTACTCGGTTATCTTATATACATGTGATTGTTTTAGGGGTTTTTGAATCAAGGTGGAGTTTATAGCTCCCCTATTTTTTACTCGTTTTACATATATTTGGGGTTCTTGAGAACATGCTTTGTTTGAAATGCATTTTACTGATGATTACAATTGGGTTTGACGTACTTTATTTTGCTATGCTCGTATCATGGGATAATTATTTGGACTTCATTTTTTGGTTAACAAATGCTAATTTACACTTGGAAATGAGTACGGATTAGCTATTTGGCTGAGTGAATGATAAAAACAAAATTGTTCTGCCCGGGTGTTCTTGGAGGGGCACCGGTAACCTGGGAGTAATACTTGTGTACTTTACTGCCGGGTGGTCTTGGAGGGGACACCGGTAAGGCAGTCATATACTTTAAATTCACTTCCGAATTGGGTACATACAAGTTTAGTCACAGCGTCATGAACTGAAATAATTGGAGGTGTGCGCGTGACTGTATGGAATAGATTTTGGGTGTGGATCCTGTTCGGGTTAATTAGCTATAGCTGGGAACGAACCTTATAGGTGATGTCACGTTGAATGATATAAAATAGGTCTCTTCGGGATTGACAACCCCCGTTGGGTATAGCTATCACTGGGAACGACGTATATAACATGACGGTACGTTGGGGACTATAGGGCCCCGACGTAATACATCCTTGGAACATTTTTGGCGACATTAAATGTGTCATGCATTCTTTATAAATTTTTGGGATAAGATTGGTACTTTTGGTGGACAGTAAATGTGTTCATGCATTCTTATAAATTTTTGGGATAAGTTGGTACTTATTTGGTGTAATGGTGACCATAAAAATGTGTCGTGCATTCTTTAGATAAATTTTGGGATTTTTACATGGTACTGTGATGTTAAAGTGGCTTTTCTCATATTTAAATAATCTATTGAAATCATCAACTTTATTCTTGACACTTTGTAAAACATGGATTTCTCAGGTGTATTAGTTGTTGGATTATTTGATGTGCATTGGAAGTATTACATTCAAGTTTTTCATGGTGATGCAATTATAGGGACAAAATACTATTTTGATTTCAGGAAGAAAATCAACGAGATCGTTTTAAAAGACACATTTAGAGGTCGTTCTCTTGTATCTAGCGCTGTGTATTATGAAGTAGCACCCCATGTGGTATTCCGCTGCGTTGTTGTAATTTTGGGGGTGTTACAATTTGGTATCAGAGCACTGGTTATAGAGAACTAGGTTGCATATTTTACCCTAGACTATAACCGTTTTCACAAATATTGCATCACATCAAACGTTTTCAAAGTGCATACACGCTACTTGCTTATGTGCTTATTTATTGTTATGTTGAAGTGCTTACGTGAATAATATATATATATATAATACTGTTGCATTTCTTTTGGATTATCGTACGCTTATTTATATAAGAGTTATTATATAAATACGAGTTATTTCTTTAGGGCATTGTGAGTTGCACAATGGTCTCATCTTACTTCTTAGTCATTGTGAGTTGCACAATGGTCTCATTTCATTCTCAGACATTGTAAGTTAAACAATGGTCTCTAAGAATATTTTTTTCTTCATAACGCATTATATAATTGTACTACACGGAGGGCCGTTATAGATTTCTGTTTACATGGGATTATGTATGAATCTAAATGTTACAAGTCTTGTATAGGCGGGACTTATAATAGGAAGATTGATATGGTAATCGCTATGTTGACTTGTTCATAGAGAATTTTACCTTATTCACTCTAACCGAGTACTTATTAATTATCTTGAACTCTATGTTGATCTCGACTGGCAGTTGTACTCCAGCTGCCAAAGCCGAGTTTTAAATCTCGCGTCAATACTCATTAGTGCACATGCGATCGTCATGTCACCACTTGAAGGTATGAAGTAGGTATTGCTAGGGAATTATTAAAGATAGGATGATTTATAATTTGTTATTTAAATGGATTGGGAGCTCTTATTTAAATAAAATAAAATTATAAATCACCGAACAAAGTTTTATCATTTCTTACTTTAATAAATTTGGACGCTTCTTTATGTAAATAGAAATTATTAATGAGTGGCTTAATGGTAATCGATATGACGTGTAGAAACCTGAATCGATAATCATCGAATCCGTTAAAAGGGTCTGAGACAAATGTGTCTTACTATCAGCTAAATTTAAGGCTACTTGGAGTACCTTATCTCATTTTAAGTTTATATTTTTCCATTGCAATCCTTGCAATCACGAACTGTTGATGGAGCTAACATGCTGAGTGCAATTATCCGTCACCATTTGTTCTGTATTAATAATCGGTTTATGTTCGCTACTGTTGGGTCATGGAGCAGGTCCTTTGAGTACAACTTATCCAATAAGGTTATGCTAACTCAACTTAAACTAGGTAAACACTATCGACGAAATAGATAGTTGTATTCATTTGGCACTAGTAGGAAGACTTCGGTCGCGAAATCTAGTACTGCCAGTCGGTTGGGCTAGTTATATAATAAGCCACGTTGATGTGATCCTCGAGAATACAGTTTGTAGAAACGAGATCTGGGCCTTAAGACATTTTGATTTTTATGCATAACCAGCGACTACCACTTTCTTTTGATGAGTTCTCTATTAAGAGGTTTGCTTCATAAATACTTATACCATCAATAAATCTGGTAATGATGTTTCTTAGATACATATTCTAATGGATTGGATATCTGGTACTAGGCCGAAATATATGGATATTAAGAAATGTGAACATTGGATTGTGAATAAAGTTATAGCGTCATGTTCAAATGGTTGAGTATTTAAATGCTTAAGTATGTTTAGCTCACAATCGGATAACACCAATTTAATTGGGGGACGAGATTTCTTTAAGGGGAGGTATCTGTAACATCGAGAATTTTTGAATTTTTGGAATGGACGATTTCAATCCGTTGACTTGTTAGGGTGGGCTTGACTTATAAGAAGACCATTAAAGCCGTTTTCATTATTCGGATCTAAAGAATTTGAATGTTAAAACGAAAACTCTGAAACTTTTTAGTTTTGCCGAGACCTGAAAACGAGCCGAAAAGGGCTAAAACAGCACCGCAAACATTTAACGAACAACATACAACGCGGACACACAAAAATAATTAAATTTGTTTTTAGTTATCAGTATTTATTTAATTAAAGTATTTAATAAATGTATTCATATCTTTTATATTAGAAGCGTTGTTGATAACGTGAATTTACTCGAGTAAATCCATTTTATTTTCGGACGAGCAAACCGGTTCGCAAAATAGATTTAACAATATTTTATTAATTGTTGTGTAAAATATTTCTGAAATATTATCGCGAATATCATTTTTATCGGAAAAATGGATTTGAAAACAATTGGCGAAGTTTCGTGCGTTTTGAATCAGTCGTTAAGCGCTCAAATGAGTCCGAACCAATTTTTATTATAAGTTTCCTTAAAACTTTCACTTTTAGTCCCTCGGAGTTTTAAACTTTCATTTCATTGGTGTTTTATATTTATAAATTATATCATATTATTATATATATATATGTTATATATATATATATATATATATATATATATATATTATATAAAATGTATATATCTTTTTATTTCATCCATATACACATCATACACTCATTCACTTCATCACTCTCTCTTCCCTCAATTATCAGCGACCTTCCTCCACTCGGCCACCATTCTCGGCCGCCGGCAATAATTTCCGGCGAGTTTTCCGGCAGAGTCATATATGTTCTAATCAACGGATTAATCGATCCGACTTCACTCGCTACACGCGCGATCCACCATCCCCCATTCACACACAAGCGGCTACACTCCCCACCACATCTTCCTTTCTTCATCATATCATATACTATCATCATCACAGCCAACACGATACCAAAGGGATGCGGCGGATTTTTAAATTTATTAAAATATTTAATTATTTTATTGTAAATTTTTATTTTTTTCTTTTAGTTTTTTAATTATTTAATATTTTAAAAAAAATATTAAAAAAATATTTTTAAATTGTTTTTTTTATTTTAAATAATAGCACCAAGGGTGCGTTTGTTCGGGATAACAGCGCAAAGGGTTGTTTGTTTTATTGTGGTGAAACCCCCACGAGGGTGGCTTTGGGTTCGGCTCTAAAAATAGCACTATGGGGTGGGTTCGGTGGGCAGCCGCCATCATAGGATGGGTCGGGTTGACAGCCGGGGTGTGACAAGGGGTGTGGGTTTGTTTGGTTATAAAGACATAGGGTTGGGTGTATCGGGTTAGGGTGGGAAGCGGGGGGAGGGACGCTGGATGTTTGCGGGTTGGGTTTGGTTTTGTACACGGGAAAGGGATGCGTCGGTTATGGGTTACAACATGTGGCTTATCAGCCACCACCAAAGGGGCGTTGGTTTGTGATATAACATAGGCATAGGGTGCGTTTGGCGTTGTCTCACAGATTGGGAGCATTTGGTTTACGGTTTATGCCCCGAGAGGGTGCGTTTGGCTGTTAGACAACGGTAAAGGTGTGTTTGGTGTAGCAGTTAAGGGTGTTTGGTTATGCAGTTAGGAGCGTTTGGTTTTGCAACACCGAAAAGGGTGATGAAATCTATTTAAACTTGCGGCGTCTAAGTATAATATGTATTAATATTAAAACGGGATTGATATTAAGCTATTAGCCAAGAGAGACACATTTTAGATAAGTTTTTGAGTTAAAAACGGACTTTGGCGTGTTTTTGTAACGGTACATTGTGAGCAGAAAATGGAACATGGGATTCGGGATTCGAGATTTTGAAAAGTTAGACTTTAGTTTACAAAATATAACAAATTATATTTTGACGGACGTTTTGATATAAAACGGGACTTTTAACTCCCAATAACGAAGAAACTGGAACGAAATCGAAATATACACTTTAGTAGAAAAATAAGTTATTTTTAATATATTAAATCTGACAGATCTATTAATTAAACGATTTGAGCACTTTCGAGTCCGTTTCAGCCTTCCGGCGAAACACGAAAGTTATTCGTAATGGCGTTTTACTTTGCCGCGAGGATTGTCAGTTTTAAAAATTAAGACATAGTGGGTCAAAACTAAAGGCAACGTAAAAGTCAACGGATATTTTAATTAATATTAATACATTATGAGTATTATTTTGAGTGATAAAATAAGGTCGGTTAATATATTATTTCAATTAATTATTTTAAGAACATTGTTCGGTCCTAAAAATGACATATAATATACTAAGGGTTAAGGTTTAAAGACGCGCAAGTGGATTTCTCATCACATGTATGTATGTATACATATTTAAAATATGTATGAATTCGTCGTTACGATGTATGCATCCGTTTGATCGGATTTAATACGTGTGATTATAATATGAATCGACATAATTATAGTCCCGTGTGGCCGAGATCGTTGCAGATTCGGTTGTGATTTATTTGGACTATTTGATCGTGGTCTTTGATCAAGGTGAGTTTATAGCTCCCCATGTTTTACTGGTTTTACATATATTTTTGGGGTGAGAACATGCTTGTTTACAAATGCATTTACAAGATTGTTTACAAATTGGTTTACATACTCATTTACATAGCTCGCTATGGGATACATTATTTGACTTCATTTTTGGTCACAAATGCATACTTTACTTTTGAAATGATTGTCGGATTACGATTTGATTGGCGCCTGCGGGGCCAACAAGTAGTACATGCCGGGTGTTCTTAGGAGGGAACGCCATGAGGGGAACACATTATTTTAAAGTCACTCAAACGCCCGGCGATTGGGTGACATACAATCACGTCACAGCGTCATGAACTGTAAATCACTTGGAGGGTGAGCGCGAATGTTATGAAATAGATCTATTCGGGTGTGGATCCCTGTTCGGGTGATTAGCTATCGCCGGTAACGAACATTATAGCGTGATGTCCACGCGAATGATATAAAATAGATCTATTCGGGATTGACAACCCCCGTTCGGGTGACTAGCTATCACTGGGAACGAACGTTATAACATGTCGGATCACGTTGGGACTACAGGGCCCCCGACAAATACATACTTGGAACATTTTGGTGACATTAAATTGGTCATGCATTCTTTATAAATCTTTGGGATAAGATTGGTACTTTTGGTGACATAAAATGTGTCGTGCATTCTTTATAAATCTTTGGGATTTTTACATGGTACTGTGATGATACAGTGGACAAATACATTCAGTTGAAACTTACATTCATATTTAAACTAATCTATGAACTCACCAACTTTAATGTTGACACTTTTAAGCATGTTTTTCTCAGGTGAATTAGATGCTTGGATTATTTGATGTGCATTGGAGTCTTTACATTCAAGTTTTTCATGGTGATGCAATTATGGGACAACTATTATTTTGATTTCAGAAAATCAACGAGATTGTTTTACAAACGACACTTTTTAGAGGTCGTTCTCTTGTATCTAGCGCTGTGTATTATGAAGTAGCACCCCATGTGGTATTCCGCTGCGTTGTCATATTTTTGGGGGTGTTACAGATTGGTATCAGAGCACTGGTTATAGAGAACTAGGTTGCATATTTTACCCTAGACTATAACCGTTTTCACAAACATTGCATCACATCAAACATTTTCAAAGTGCATACACGCTACTTGCTTATGTGCTTACATTACGTGCTGCATTAAGTGCTTACGTGACATACATATATATAATATATATATGCTTGCATTCCCTTCGCGTATATCGTACGCTTATTTATATAAGAGTTATTATATAAATACCAGAATATTTTTAAGACATTGTGGGTTGCGCAATGGTCTCACTTCGTTCTCAGACATTGTAAGTTAAACAATGGTCTCTAAGGATATTATTTTTCTTCATAGTTTTATACTATATTGTATTACACAGAGACCATCATAATTTTGTTTACATGGAATTATGTATGAATCTAAGTATTACAAGTCTTGTATGGGCGGGACTTGTAATATGAGGATTGATATGATAATTGCTATGTAAACAAAACCCGTCACAATTCTGTTTACATGGGATTATGTATAAATCTAAGTATTACAAGTCTTGTATGGGCGGGACTTGTAATAGGAGGATTTATATGATAATTGCTATGTTGACTGGTTCATCGAGACTTTTACCTTAGTTACTCTAACCGAGTACTCGTTAACGATCTTGAAAACTATGTGATTTCCCTGATAGTTTTACTTCCCGCCTTCGAAGACGAGTTTGGAACACTCGTCCCATACTCATTAGAGCACATGCATCGTCATGTCAACCACCTTGAAGGTTATGAGAGTACGCGTATTGCACCGGGAATTATTAAGTAGGATGATTTATAATTTATTTATTTGAAAGGATTGGGACGCCTCTTCAGTTAAATAAATAAATTATAAATCACCGAACCATAAGTTTATCATTTCTTACTTACATAAATTTGGACGCTTCTTTATGTAAATGAGAAATTATAAATGAGTGGGCTTAATGGTATCCGATATGACACGAGTATGAACCTGAAATAGAGAATCACCAGAATCCGTTAAAAAGGGTCTAGAGACACAATCGTGTCTTGCCACTCAGCAGAATCTTAAGGCCTCACTTGGAGCTACCTTATCACATTCTTAAGTTATTACTTTTGCCGTTGCTAATCTTCGCGATCACGAACTGTTCGTGGAACTAACAGACTTGTTACACACTTGAGTTAATGGAGTTGATTCGTCCTCAAATTAACGACTGAGTACCATAATCCGCAGTCTATCACATAAGCTCTTCCGCGAGCTCCTCCTATTTGTTAAACTTTATTCCGGGAATATTGTTTCTCGAAATGTCCTCATTCTCGGCATCCCATTACCATTTGTTATAGTATTGACGTTATGGTCGCTACTGTTGGGTCCTAGAGCGGTCCCGACTGATACAACTTTATCCAATAGGTTATGCAACTCCCCTTAAACGAGATAAACACCTATCGACGAAACAGATAGTTGGACTATTCATCTCGGGCCACTAGTAGGAAGACTTAGGTCGCGATACATCCTAGTACTGCCAAGTAAGTTGAGGTACTCACATACTAATACACGTTTGATGTGAATCACGAACATAACAGATAGTAAGAAACGAGACTACCGCGTCTCGGACATTTTAGAAACTTTTACAAACATACTCACTCGCGACTACAACCTTCTTCTGAGTTTTTCACTAAGATGAGACTTTCCCTAAAAAACGGGTTATACCAGTCATAAGAACGTGTAATGTTATATTTTTTTGAGATACCCATTCTGAAGGGATTAATATCCTTTACAAACCTAGCCAAAATTTTGGTAGAATTTGATAAGTGTAGAAACATCCGAATTTTTGCTGAATAAGTTATCAGCGTCTTTGTTTAGAATGAGTTTATCCTTAAGACTTTCTTTAGTCACACAAAGTACAATCGGATAACACAAATTTAATCTCGGGACGAGATTTCTTTAAGGGGTAGGTACTGTAACAATCCGATAATTTTGGATTTTTTAAAGGAGATATAAGTTATTTCCTAGGTTGAAATTTATCAAAACGAGTAAGCTAAATCAATAAACCCCCCCGTATTTTTCATATTCGTACTCTAAAACAACCATGATGTAAAACGAAATTTCCCTGACGACTTTTTAGTTTTGCGCCGAAACCTAGAACGAGCCGAAAAGGGCTAAAACAGCAACACGCAAATTATATAACGAACACATACAACCGCGACACACAAAAACAATTAAATTTGTTTTTAATTATCAGTATTTATTTAATAAAAATATTAAATAAATTATTCATCATTTTTAATTAGAAGCGTTGTTGATAACGTGAATACTCGAGCTTAAATCCATTTTTATTTCGGACGAGGCAAAACCGGTTCGCAAAATGAATAACAGATATTTTATTAAATGTTATAAAATATTTATGAAATATTATCAAGCGAATACTCATTTTTATCGGAAAAATGATTTGGAAAACAATGGCGCAAGTTTCGAGATTTGAATCGTCCGTTAAGTCGCTCAAACGAGTCCCGAACCAATAATTAACGAAAGTTACACCTTTGGTCCCTGAGAAATATTTACAAAATAAACCCTATACTAATATCTATTTTCCATTTCAATTTATAACTTTTATATATATATAAAAGTTATATAATAAAAATCTCATTTCCATCTCTAATATACACATACAGTCAATACATCTCTCTCTCCCTCAATATCCGGCCACCTTTTCCGGCCAACCGCCACCGAAAAACTTTTCCGGCGGATTTTTTCGGTGAACACCAAATGTGATCCTCATCAACGTATCTATTCGATCTCCATACTCACTCGCCCACACTCGCTCCTCCACCACCCCACTAACGCCACTACAGCAGCCACCCCATCCCCGTCACCCTCATCACATCGTCATCATCACCACACCAAAAAGGGTGTGTTCGTTATGTGGTTAACACCACTAGGGTCCGTTTGGTTGCGGGTTTAACAGCAGGGTGCGTCGGTTTGGATTTTACACCACAAAGAGGGTGCGTTCGGTGAGGTGGCAGCCACCACCGTAGGGCGCGTGTGGGTGGCGACCACCACTATTAGGGTGCGTTGGGTGTTGTAGCAGTAACATGGGCTGCGTGTAGGGGGGGTGTTTATTGGCTGTGGTTTCACCATAGTTTGGGTGCGTTTGGTTTGATATAGACTAGGGTGCATTTGGTGTTATAACACCGTCTAGGGTGCGGGTTGGTTGGCTGCCACTACCATAATGGTAGGTTTGGCAGTCACTACCAAC
>BQNB010119225.1:0-20850 GCA_026074375.1 Tanacetum coccineum
ACCTATATCCATTGTACTTCAACGTTTTTTTGGTGTAATGCATTTTACCGGGGTATTGATTCCCTTTTACCCAAAAAAAAAGGTTGGTATTTATAGGCAACCTTTTTAAATTCAAATCTGTCCCAGGGAAATGATTCGTGCCACTCACGGATCTCCCATACCCTGGATCCGTCCCGTGTATTTGGTGGATCTGTAGGTGGAGCTGGGATAGCATTTGTCATTTTGTGATTAACCCCAAATCTATAAGAAAATATTCCTTATTACCAATAAGGAAAGATTTTCTAGATTTGGAAATATTTGGAAAGATTGTTTCCACTTATGGTTAATCTTATTTTGTCTTACATGATTAATATAACTAGCTTATAATTAATCATGTCTTAACTTAAATAATTTGATTAGAAAAGGTTTATGCAAATGATAATATTTTTCTTTGATGATTAACTATGTTTAATAATGTCATATTCATACCTTAAGTGATTTGTCGGCGTCAAGTAAACTTTCGACTAAATAACTTGTATACGTAAACTTTTACGTAGTATGACATTATTTTTGTTATTATCAAAACATGAAGATCATTAAATATAAATATCATTTTGCGCGAATATTTGTATTAACAAATTCTTACGTTTATGTTATGGATATTGTTATTGATTTGAATTTGATGTTTGGAATAAATATGAGGTAGTTTGGTTTTACTTGTGCAAGAATGATATGGAATTGACTAAGAGTGTTTGGTTAAATTGTGTATAATTATGTTTATCATCTTGTGAGTTTGTTTAAATAAAAAATATGTTTTGTTAATTCGTTGATGGAACTTAACCTGATCTATAGGTCGAAAGGATTTCCCGTTATGTTTTCATTCCTAAAAATTAGTGCACCAATTAGTAGGGTTTTCGGTAGTTGACACCTATCAAATTAAACTTATTAAAAAGACTTGTGATAATTTAAACTCGAGTATAGGTCGAAAGGACTCGTGTGAATGAACTTGATGTATACCGTTTTCTAGCAAAGTGATTTAAAATTGAATTAGTACTTGCGGGTGTTCATAGGTCGAAAAGGCTCACCTACAAGCTAATATTAAATGGTTTTTGTGAAATACACCATGGATCAAAACCATGATAAGAGGATATGCGAATCACACAATTGTGTTTAATCAAACGAATCAAGCACTCTATGTTAATGAAATAGAATTTTTGGCACAAGTATTGTTTAAAATATGAAGGAATTTAGTTTGAAGTATTTCTCGATTTATGAAGTATTAGGGATCGTGACAACCTATTTACTTGTTTCGTTACTATATAATGATTATAAACAAGTCCCGTGGAACGAACTTGACTTACCCACCTTTACTATAAATGAATGAGTATACTTGCTCGTATGTGTTTTTGGTAGAATAATAAATCATGAATATAAATTTGAAACTTGCATGCAAAACCAAGCATCAAGTTTTTGGCGCAGTTGCCGGGACTTGTGTTCTTTTCATGTTACAATCATTATAAATTGGTAGCGGGAATGTTTTTTTTTAAATTCGAATTTGAAACAAGTTTTCCAAGAAAAGTGGTGAGCAGTCGGGCGGCTAGATGGCCGTGCCGACCGGATCCTCTCAGATCATGACCCAACCCCGAGCAGCCAACCGGCTGAACAGCCGTGTCGAGTGGCTCCAACTTTCGAAAAGAAGAAAAAAAAAAGTTTTTTTACTAACTGATCCAACCGCACGGCTAAGCCGGCAGCCGGACCGGCTAGTACCCAGCGTGGGTGCGTTTGCATCCAGCCGATTGGCTAGTACCGTGTGCCGACCGGCTGTAACTTTCGAACTAAAAAAAAGTATATTTTTTATTTTTCTTTGTATATGCATATACAGATTGTTATAGGACATGGTTCAATTATGGAAATATCAAGGTGTTTAATTGTTTTTTTCATTAAGTTTGCATTGGTTTTCGCTTATGACTAATCCGAAAGCTAATAATTTGGTTTGTGATCTTGTGTTTGTTTTATAGTTTATTTTTGCTTAAGTGATGGATACCTTGAGTGATGTCTCAGAGTACTTAAACAATTTAGAAGCTTACTTAGATGATGGAGATTCGTCAGAGACTAGAATGGATAAGATTGAAAAGAGTGAAGAAGAGTTGGAAATGTTTGAAGCTTTAGAGCTTAAGAGTGTTGTTGTGAAGTCGGGAAAGCATAGAGTAATTGTATTCACTAAGGCCACGTATCGGGCTTATAGTAAACCATTCATGAGGTTTTCCACACCATGCAATATGGATGGCCACGGTGCATGGGATGTAGAATTAGATATGGCAGACACTCACAACTATATCACGGATGAAATGTTGGGAAAGCTAGGATTTGTTAGGGTCGATTATGGCGACTATGGTAGAAGAATGGTGAAGGAAGTTCGCGTTGAGATCCATGGTTTTAATTTTCTTGTTGATTTTGTGGTGATAGATTATGCTAATGAAGGTTTACCTTCCGTTGTCTTTGGAAGGGACTTCTTGGTGACTACCAAGTGTAAGGTTGATTTTGGTTTAGGAGAAATGCGTATTGATCTAACTATGCTTGAAAAGGAAAGGGATATTGATGACTTGTTGGTGAGTTTAGTCGAATATATGGATGAGGTTGGATGTGCAAGTAGTGAACTAATGAAGATCGGTAAGGCCACCCGAAATAAAAGTCTCAATATGAATAAACTTACACCTCCTACCATTCCAAAAATGGAGGAGATCACACCAATATCATCATAAGCCCCACCACCCGTTTATCACCCACTTTATCCCAAGCAAAAGGAGAAGATCTTAGAGGTGTTGGATATAAAATACAAGGAGCTAGAAGAGCAAAAGCCTATTGTGGAAGTTTTGGAGAATTACATGACGTATAGGAAGAAGTTGGATGAGGTAATGATGGGTAGAGCAAGATTGTAAAACATAGAGTTTGGTGATGAAGAGAAGGAGAAGTTAATTGAAAATGGTTTACCAAAGAAGATGTGTAATCCGGGCAACTTTGTGCTACCTGTTCGAGTGAACGGAACAATCCAAATGAGTGTATTGGCAGATATGGGTGCAAGTGTTAGTGTCTTACCTTATACTCTTGATAACATCAAATAACGTCACTTTATTATATCATTTATCCCATCTGTTTTGCCCACTTTTATATAATTATTGCATAATTTGGTACTTAATTGCTTTAAAGTTGATAAATGCAGTAATTCAGGAGTATTTTGTGAAGACAAGCTAAAAGGCGCATAATTTAGAGCTAAAACGAAGACATTTGAAGATTGCTGATTTTTGACCAATACGCCGTATCCAACAAAAGAGATACGGCGTATCAGCGCCTAAACTTCACAAAAAAACGCGTTTGACCAATTCCCAATACGACGTATCCCTTCTGTCTACATACGCCGTATCCATGAAGATAACTATTCGAAGATACAGTAAATAAAGTAAATTAGGAATGATATCACTGATTGATTGAGAACGTAGCGCGCACTCCAAGGAATCCAGCCCAATACGCCGTATCGACCTAGCCAGATACGGCGTATCGAGTCTTTTTCAGACACTATAAATAGAAGACTCAAAAATGAGTTTTCAGTGTGCAATATCATATTCTTTATACCATACTCATTAAAGACGAATTTTAGAAGAGAAGATCAGCCACCAAGGTCAAGCATTGATCACGAATCCATAGAAGACATCGTGTAATTTTTACTCTCTTAATCGTTCGATTTTCATTGTTTGATTACGCTTGTATAATTACAATGGTTGTGGGCTAATACCCTCGGGTATTAGCCATCTTAATGAAAGTTTAATGTTTGGTTTGTTTTAAAATCGATTTCTTAATTTATCGTTGATTGTTTAATTATGTTTATCACCTCATACTTGTTTATGTGTTTGAATATGCGACCTATCATTCAACTGGGTCTAGTGATACCTAAAAAGTAATCTAGATACCGGGATAGCTCTCCATATCGTGTTTTATATTACTGGACCAATAAGATCACAAATAACGTTCTGTCTTTGTCTTTGAATTATGAGCTTAGTTGGATCGGTAGGTGACCCGTTTATGTTTTAGCAATCATGCTCTTAATTAACTAATAAAGATTTGAATAGTGGACTACCAGTATATAAAAAATTGTCAAGCAATAAGTGGGTAAAGTCCCGTTGGGCTAGGGTTTTATCAGGATCATCACTGCTTTGATTCCCTAAGATAGATTATAATTAGGGATAATTCTATTTCTGGCCCAAAATCTAAACCCAAAATGCAATCTTAAGCCCAGGAACATCTTTTTTCCAAAACTGACCCCGGGAAACTTGGCTACTGGGCAACCATGGAAGAATTTGCCAAGTGTCCCTTATGTGTAAGGTATAAATACTTAATATGTTTTTGGGCAACATATACTTTTGGGGGGAATTGTACTTAGGACAACTGGTTAAAATGTAATTTCACACTAATATTTTATTTCGAAAAAGTCTTTAACACACAACCTAAAAACATACGGTACCATTCTCTCATTTTTCTTTTCTACTTAAAACACACACACAAGTAAAAATACACACACCACTTTCATATTATTATCTCTCAAAAAAATACACACACGACCACACCAACTGACCAGCCGACCACCACGGACGAGCGACACACCACCGACGAGAGACAAACCACCACTCCATCACTACATACGAGCCAAAACCACCAGCCGATTTCGAAGGTTCTTGAGGTTTTTCTTTTTGTGGTTTTTTGTTAGATTTATATTCAATTCAAGGATTGGAGCTTTTTATAAGTTTCAATGTTTTTTAGAGCTGAGTTTTTCATAAAGTGTTTTGGTTAGATCTGAGTGTTTCTTAGATCTGAGAGTTCTTGAGGTTTTTCTGATGGTTTTTTAGATCTATATTTATTTCAAAGTATTGAAGTTTTTATATTAGATATGAGTTTTTTTAACAACTGTGTGATACTTTTTCTTGTAGTTTTGCTGTCCCCGGAATCCACCGCTTTCGACGCTGTTTAGCTGGAATTCATCTCCGCCGTCGTCGGGAAACGTGCCGCTGCAAACTGAACTTGCTGCCATCGCCGGAATACGTGGTTTCATTTTAAATTTTGTAATCAAGTATGAAAATTATGTGTATTGAAGCTTATTTTGCGTTTGTAAATTTTCTGGTGCTTTGTAAATGCGTCTCAATTTTTTTATAAAGTTTTATAAATTTTGTTGTGTAATTTGTGGTAAATTTGATTGTAATTTCTGTTGCAACTTTGTTGGGTGAATTTGTTGTAGTTTAGATTAATTTGTTGGTAATTTTGTTAGTTAATTTTAGGCAAGTTTGTTGTGTAATTTGTGGTAAATTTTATTAATAACAATTTTTTTTAGGTAAATTATGTAAGTAGATTTTGTTGTGTGAATTTTAATATCTTTTTTAAAAATTTATTAAATTTCGAATGTTTTTGAAATTTGAAACTATTTTTATTTTTAGTGAAATTTCAAAGTTAAATTTTTATAAATATTGTGAAATATTGTGTTTATTTTTTTAATTGAAAAATTGTGAAAGTGTAAAGACTTTAGACTATTAAAATATTGGGTTTTTCTAACATGTGCTTCAGGGGCACATGATAAGGTGGGGACAGAAGGCTGTGTGTCACAGTCTGATTGGCCAGCAGGTAATTGTAAGACTTAATAATGATTAATAATAATAAGTGCTTCCGTCCCCACCTTAGAAAAACCCTAAAATATTATAGTACCGATAATTTTGAATTGCATTGGAGCTGTTTGTCAAAAAGTTAGAAAGCCCATGTGGCTTTTCAAAATTTTGAGTCTCGATAAATTTAGATGTTGGGATTTGATGTTATGTTTGAATTGCATTGGGAAGGGCGGTCCAAAAGGGTACAGTTTGCAACTACATTGTCTTTTGGACAATGTTAAATATTTATGTAGTAAGAAACATTTAGAAATATTGAGTAGCAAGCACTCTCGTAGATAGCATCTCCATATGCGAGCCTTGATGGTCAATTCACATTAATATTAATATTTAAATTTGAAATTATTTTAGAAGGTGTTTATGGTGTGGATCGATAAAGGCGGTAATTGGGATGATGAGTTACGGTTAAGAAAGGTTGTAATTGAGCTTCTGGGTTTGAGTCATCTCCCTTAAGGTGTTCATGATGTGGATGGTGTTGGGTGGAAGTAGATGTGTGTATTTTGTTTTGTTTATTGTGTGTATTTGACTAAAATGAATTAGGGATTAATGCCACTAAAAGAAAATTTTACAAGGTACAAATAACTATTATAAAAGTGGTTGCCTTGTTGTATAAGTTGTCTATAAGTACAGTTGCATCATTTTAGTAGAAAAGTGTAGTGGTAAAATGACCAAATTGCCTAGTTGCCCATACATAAGTTGCTCAAAAACTAGTGGTTTCCCTAAAAACATTAAGGTATATATACCTTACACATACCTTACACATTTTGTCCTTTAATAATAAAAAATGGGACACTAAGGCAAATTCTTCCATGGTTGCCCAGTAGCCAAGTTGCCCGGGGTCAGTTTTGGAAAAAGATGTACCTAGGCTTAGGGTTGCATTTTGGGTTTGGATTTTGGGCCAGAAAGGGAATTATCCCTTATAATTAAACTAAGGGATGCTTTATGCGAATGTGTTAATTATGACATGATTAACCGTGTCTAGTCTTAGGATGATGTCCCGCCTAAGCCTTAAGAATGATATGCCGCTTCGAGATAAGTAAATCATTGCACTAAAACAAACAAACAAACATTGAACTGGATTTAATATGGCTAATACAGTTTTCTATCATTTGGCTTGTACCGCTTTTCTATCTTCTAATTTTCTTCTTTTATGTTTATTGTCTATTGAATTGATATTCGTCTCCACTAAACCTGTGCCAGTCTCTCAGGCTGAAAACCCCCATATCATTAGACAACATATATAACATAGATTTAACAAGTAAATAGACTAATTAGAACTAATTAAAATACTGATAAAATTTAGGATTAATGTTTCACTCTTAGTGTTCGACACCTTACTTACCGCGAAACTCCATCTTGACCGGGTACACTGCTCTTTAAAGTGTTGTTTTAGGTTTGTCGGCTAAATATAAATTTAAAACTTGATAATCAAATAATTGACCCTACACGACAACACAACACGACAACAATAAGGTTTTTGGCGCCTGCTTTGCGGAGAGTAGAATAATTTAAAACCTTATTCTTATTAGTATTTCTAACCATTAATTAGTTTAGTGTAATCGAATTATTTAATTTCTGTTTGTATTTATTTGCATTGTGTATTTAAATTCCAACACTTAATTGTTTTCTTAATAGCCTGTTCTGGTATGTTATACGGCGTATTCATCTAGTTGAATACGGCGTACCCAGTTCTCTGTTTCAGATACAGCGTATCAAGTTTCTGCTGACCATACGTCGTATTCATTCACCCATATACGACGTATCGACAGCAGTTCGCTGAAATTCCTATAGATTTAATTCTATTAAAATATCTTTACTTTGAATTATGTCTTTCATGACAGGGACATTGCTCGGCCCATTCCAGTTTTCTTATCCTAATAGAAGATTAACAATGGAAGAAATAGTGAATAAATTTATTGAAGAAGGAAAACAAGAACATGAGGAAATGGATGAATTCACTAGAGAATTCAGAACAACCAACGAGCTCCTCCTTAAAGAAAGAAACAACTCACTACGCGAGCTTGGATTCGAAGTATACGGGCTGTCGAGGGCAATCAATAAAGCCCAAATGGTAGGATGTGAGGCCAAAGGAGTAACCACTAGAGGAGGAAAATCCACAACCGAACCCATTGACGACAACACAAATACCAATAAACACCCAAACCGAGAGATTACGGGCCGGGGCGGTTACTAGGCCCACGATCACCAAGACACCCACTTTGAATTAAGGGCAATTTTCTCAAAAGAACTCGTGCAATACTTTCAATGGCACAGACAAAAACTAAGATGCAAACTAGCATATCGAGAAGGTTCTCGAGATTGTTGACTTACTTCACATCCTAAAAGTAACTCAAGATCAAATCATGCTTCAAGCCTTTCATGTATCCCTCACTGGAGCCGTAAGCAGATGGCTAAGGAACCAGCCATCAGGATTAATAACAACCTGGGAGGTTCTTAA
The DNA here is from genome assembly GCA_026074375.1 of Tanacetum coccineum. Taxonomy (NCBI): domain Eukaryota; kingdom Viridiplantae; phylum Streptophyta; class Magnoliopsida; order Asterales; family Asteraceae; genus Tanacetum; species Tanacetum coccineum. The sequence goes on from BQNB010119225.1 coordinate 8,140, forward strand.
AACTAAGTTTCTAAACAAATATTGTCCCACCTGGCCCGTACCGGCAAAATAAGAGGAGAAATCACAACATTTCCACAAGAACCCGATGAAAGCCTTTTTCCGTGCATGAAAGATTTAAAGAGTTGCTTAATTAAGTGTCCTCAAACATTATTTTAAACCGACATGCAAGGAATCAGCTTGTTTTACAATGGCTTCGATGTCCAACTCGACAAAATCCTAACCAAAGGGTTGCCATACCTTCCAAAACTTAACTACTGCTTGCTGAGCTAAAATAGCCATTCAAGAAATGGCTGAATATTCTCAGAAATGGCACAATGGAACGTCTTCAAGGACCAGAAGTACTGAAACTTCTAACCGGGCTAGCTGGCTGCTATCCAAGCCAACTCAACAATCTCCACACTCCTCGGGCGAGAAATAAAGAATCTATCCTAGACATGAGTAGTGTAACACAGTGGTGTCAGGCGATCTGGGTACGACTATCGAGTCTGAGTCATGATAAATACTCACCCACGAGTATCTTGCAACACGTCGGCACGTCGTTGGGGTGTGCGGGTTTCATTGTGCGTTTAATGCTACTATACTAAGGATTTCCACAAAATGAAAAAGGAAACAACTTTAGAAGAAGCTTATTACACACATTTGGTGCACCTTATCTACCGGAGACAATATAAGCATAGGACTGGATTCTACCAACGAAAATAAAGAAACTATTCGTATCCTGATCGAAGCCAAGCCTGGAAGAATCACGACCAAATTTATGGCAGAATCAGCACAAAGGCATGAATAAAACTCAAACATAATTCAAAAAGGAGATCCAAGCTTTCTACCAATGCACACTAAGAAATCAAGGAGCCTCAATAAGAACTTTAGGATAATTAAACAATAGGACTTAAGCCCAGAACCCCATCTTAGAAAATTACCCCCCCCCAAAAAAAAATATTCGGAAAAAAAAAAACAGATGACAAGGTCTTACAAAAGAGGGTTTGGAAGCCCGCCCAGCTCTACAGAGACAAACCCTCGAGACCAAGTTAAATCGATTTCAACTACTAAAGCTGATTTTTCTGAGATACGCCATATCGGATGTGGTCCATACGCTGTATCAGGCACACAATACAGGATCTTATTTTCAGAAACAGTCCCTTTCCCAGGACGACTACAAAACTTTGGTTGTGATGATTAGAGAGAGGCACGAGATGTGAGGATTCTGGATGCTTATGATCACACCTTGCCTCAGAAAGAAAAAGACCCATGGAGCTTTACCTTACCTTGTTTTATTCATAATATCTGTTTTGATAAAGCCCTTGTTGACCTAGGAGCTAGTGTAGGTGTTATGCCATTTTCTACCTACACCAATCTTGGTCTAGGAATTTTATCTCACACCGAGTTAAACATAGAAGTAGCTGACCGAACCATAAAACAACCAAGGGGTATTGCTGAAAATGTGCTAGTAAGGATAGGCAAATTCATTTTCCCTATAGACTTTATCATCTTAGACATACCCGAGGATGACGATGTTCCTTTAATCCTCGGACGACCATTCTTGTCAACTGCCCATTCCAAGATTGAGGTCTTCAAAAGGAAGATTACTTTAAGGGTCGAGGAGGAAAAACTTGTTTTTAAAAGTGTTAAGCCCGCCACTAGCATAATTAAAAGGGTCTTTGTGATAAAAAGTCTTGCTTTGAAAACAAAGCTTATTGGAGAGGGTGATGAATCATTCGACCCAACTTACGGTAACTATATAGAATTAAATGATTTGGATACACCTTTGGAAACTAAAAATGGATCAAGATGTTGATTTTGAGCCAACTTTTGTTAAAACCGACTCTTATAAGATGAAATTTTCTTGTGTAATCGGGTATAAATATGTTATCGCTGACCTCCTCCCTTCCCTGTCCATTAACTTAATGTCTAAAAGCTTTTATTATTCAATAACTAAGGGTAAGGATGAAGGGAAGAGTCATGCGGAACTTGATTCGATATACCTGTTTTCATTTTGTTGTTTAAATCCCGCTTAAAGTTACACCAGGGAACTCAATTCGAAATGGACCGGTCCTTTCGTTGTTAAAACCATGTACCCTTATGGAGTAGTCGAAATCACCTACAACGATGGTTCAAGCTTTAAGGTCAACGGACATAGGTTAAAAAAAATACCACGATAGAAGTTTTAACACGAATGATAACGAATTCATAGAGATCGACACATGAAGGAAAAAGGTCGAACTTAAAGACCAGCTAAAACAAAAGTGCTTCCCGAGAGACAACCCGGTCATTTTAATTGTTTGTCGCGTTTTAATTGTTTGTTGTACGAGTCTGTCTTCCCAAACACTCTATACGGCGTATCGAACCCCTCTGGATACGGCGTATAGACGTGTCTAGACATTATCAGTCCTAAAAACTAAATATTTAGTTTGCAAGTATTTAATTATTTTTACAGGAACCATACGGCGTATCCTAGGGTTTGGGATACGGCGTATTGATCCATGTACAGTTGTATGTTTAATTGTTTTCTTGTACCATTATAGCGATATAGAAATTGCACTTGTCTTCTAGATCTTTTATGTAGGACCTTGCATGAAACTGTATGATATGGTATAATTGGAAAAAGATATGTGTTTTGAGTCTTGTCCGGGCATATCTGACAGCCCTAGTAAACACACTTTTTGCTCAAAGAAAACTAATCTTGAGAGAATTATCATGAGCTAAAAATCTTCAGGGAGTTTTCCATTCTAATTCTTTTTCCCTTATAATTTTTTTGTTTATATCTATTTACAAGAGGATGTTGTCTATTTAAGTGGGGGATGGTGAAGTAGATCGTACTCTGTCTTTTTTTTACAACAATACATGCAAAGTGCTTAAATATGGTCCAAATAAAGAAAAAAAATAAGCATGACTTTTGTAAAATCACTTGATAATCATTACTTAGCGCACTGTAACCCTGGATACATATTGTGAGAGGTTTAGCCTATTCCGTTGTCCAACTATTTACCCTAAAAAATTCCATCGCACAAATTATGAGTGTGCCAGGTGATGTAGTGGACTTTTAGAACTTGGCTGGATATACTCTGAGACCGCAATGATTAGTACTTTGACTTTAGATGAGAACCATTGTTCAACTGTAAATTTACAGGATTACCAATTAGCCTACATGTCCTAAAGTTAACTCAACTACACTTGTTATGTTTATCCCGTGTAACCATTGATACTCTTATTTTATAGAGTAAAATCCTTGAACGAACCTGATTGAGCTCCATTCCTTTCTTTTTCTTCACCATAATTATATGTTTCGTTACACTTTGCAGACTTAGCCTACGTGTAGATTGAGCCGAATTTTAATCTCAAAGTTGGCTAGCTGCTTTCGGTAAAGTTTTGTATTTCCTGTGTCATAAGTGAAATTTCACTATCTCTGTAATGGGTTGGGAAATTGCACATTGCAATGGGAAAAAATATGTAGATGTAAATTTCTATACTTTTTGCGATTTATGTAATCATGGTCCGCTTTTTTTTTCCCCAAAAAAATAAACAAGAGGAAATGTTACAAGGAAAAGAATTTATCCGGTCACGTTATTATGATAGTGAAGAGGCGGAATTAAATCGAGATTTTTGATGTTTAAAAAAAAGAGAAGGAAGAAAAATAATCGGTTCAAAAGAAGTTTATACCAAAGGAATTACTTGGAAGGATCGATTATTCATTGATATGTTACAAAAATCAACGATGTGAAGTCTTGTAAAAAGTGGCGTTCGTCACAGCTTATTCTGTTAAAATGTGGAGATAAAAGGCGGATGTAAGGGAAGGTTGACCGTAAATTTATGGGAACGCCTACTTATAGGTTGTGCTTTGTCATTGCTTGATCAGGCGTTTTTGACTGTCTATATGTTTGAGTCTTTGTCATGGAACAGTCGAGGGAAAGTTAGTAGCAACCGTACCTTATTTGTTTGCTTAATCTATTTGTTTCATGAATTTTGTTTAACACCCATTTACTTCCCTTTCTTAGCAACTAACCTTAGTGTCTACTCGAACGAGGACTTGTTCGAGCATGCATGTCTATTCCGTCGTTACGGCCATGTATGCATGTCTCAGCTGCCTTGTTGGTTGAATCGACTTTTCTGGTTAAAAGTTAGAGGCTCTCCCTACCCTATATCATTCTTCATCCTAACCGCTGGTTAAATACGAACAGGGATGTGATCAGATTGTATATGTCTATTCTGTCGTTACGGCCGTGTATGTACGATGCAGCTACCTTGCTAGTGTGGTACTTATGGTGAAAGACTGCTAAATGATCAACCTTAAGCCTTCTTAACCCGATTTATCTTTTGACTTGTTTCTCCTTAGCTTTAGCGGTGAAGATGTGTATCCTTGCCAAGCCTATGATATAAAACTAATAACGACCAAGCAATTGAGCGTACTAATTAAATGTTGCACCCTAGATTAGTTGAGTGATCTGAGTGTTTTCATTTCCATATTTCATGAGGAGCTTGGTTATGTACAGGTGATTAGAACAAAACGATGCTTAAACGAAAAATCCTCAACTTCGGTTGGGACACATTTTCATAAACAAAAAATTTTCTAAAGTCTACTTGAGGACAAGTAGGATTCAAGTGGGGGGATATTTGATAACATCAAATAACATCACTTTATTATATCATTTGTCCCATCTGTTTTGCCTACTTATATATAATTATTGCATAATTTGGTACTTAAATGCTTTAAAGTTGATAAATGCAGTAATTCAGGAGTGTTTTGTGAAGACAAGCTAAAAGGCGCAGTGTATTGTAAGAAGCTAAAACGAAGAATTTGTGAAGATTTTTGATTTTGACAACTACGCAGTATCCAACAGAAAAGAGATACGCGGCGTATAAGCGACTAACGATCTAGGAAACGGCTAGTTTGACCAATTCCCAATACAACGTATCCCTTCTGTCTACATACGCCGTATCCATGAAGATAACTATTCGAAGATACAGTAAATAAAGTAAATTGGAAATGATATCACTGATTGATTGAGAACATAGAGCGCAATCCAAGGAATCTAGCCCAATACGCCATATCGACCTAGCCAGATACGGCGTATCGAGTCTTTTTTAGACACTATAAATAGAAGACTCAAAAATGAGTTTTCAATGTGTAATATCATATTCTTTATACCATACTCATTGAAGACGAATGTTAGAAGAGAAGATCAGCCACCAAGGTCAAGCATTGATCACGAATCCATATAAGACATCGTGTAATTTTTACTCTCTTAATCGTTCGATTTTTACTGTTTGATTACGCTTTTATAATTACAATGGTTGTGGGCAAATACCCTCGGGTATTAGCCATCTTAATGAAAGTTCAATGTTTGGTTTATTTTTAAATCGATATCTTAATTTATCGTTGATTGTTTAATTATGTTTACCACCTAATACTTGTTTATGTGTTTGAATATGCGACCTATCATTCAACTGGATCTAGTGATACAGACCAAGTAATCTAGATACCAGGATAGCTCTCCATATCGTGTTTTATATTACTGGACCAATAAGATCACTAATAACGTTCTATCTTTATCTTTGAATTATGAGCTTAGTTAGACCGGTAGGTGACCCGTTTATGTTTTCGCAATCTGTTGTCTTTAAATTAACTGATTAGAACATTTGACTAGTGGAGTACACGAGTAATAAACTCGTCAGCAATTAAGTGGGTAAAGTCCGTTGGGTAGGGTTTTAATAGGTCAACTATCCTGCTTGATTCCATCAAGAATAGGTTTATTAATTAAACTAAAGGATGCCTTTATGCGGATGCGTTAATTGTAGTCTGGATTTATCGTGTATAGGTTCTTGGATGATATCCGCCTAAGTCTTAGGAATGTATGCTGCTTCGAGATAAGTAATTTCATTGCACTAAACTAAGAAACAATAATCAACATTTGAACTGGATTAATATGGCTAATATAGTTTTCTATCATTGGGCTGTGTTACCGCTTTTCTATCTTTCTAATTTTCTTCTTGTATGTTATTCGTCTATGAATTGGTATTTGTCCTCACCAAACCTGTGCCGCAGTTCTTAGGCTGGAAACCCCCATATCATTAAGACAACGTCTGTTATAGCATTAGGGTTAACCAGTAAATTAGACTTTAGAACTAATTAAAATACTGATAGAATATAAGATTAATGTTTCACTCTTAGTGTTTGACACCCTACTTATCGTGAAACTCATCTTTGACGGGTACACTGCTCGGTTAATACGTGTTGTTTTAGGTTTGCGCTAAATTTTAAATTTAAAACTTGATAATTAAAAATTATTGACCTTACTCGACAACACATCAACTCTCTATATGAATATCGGTCTAGGTGATCCCAATACCCTACCATTTATATCTCTTTATGGCGGGATAATAATAAAAGACATATAGTTAGGGTGAGGGTGTGGAAATGTTCGCATCCAAATTGGCTATCAAGCATACTTAGTAGATTTCTTAGTGTTAGACATACCAGTTAAAAAAGAGCTCCTACTCTTGTTGGGATGTCCATTTCTTCGTACATGTGGTGCAATTATTGATATGGGGCGTGGGACTATGACCATTGATGATGGGGTCATTCGACACACTTACTTTCCAAAACAAAGAGCTAAGGCATATTTAGAAAATTTTGAGGTAAATGAGGATGAAGATTAGCTTGGTTGTTTTGAAGTGGGACGCGATGAGGATGGCAACCCCAAGTATGGTCCCGTGGCACCTTTGTTTCTAGACATAAAGGATGAGATGGAAAGGACTTTGACAATGGAGGCTTATTTTAGCATGTTCCAAAATATCATTGTTTTCAAGAAGCTTATCCATTTCTTAGGATCATTGTCGGTACAACTCAAGCATACCGATTGGGGATTCGAAGGACATGAAGTCTATAGGAAGACCAAAGGAGATGGGTTGTGGCATGCAAAGTTTAAGGTAATCACGCCAAGTGGGCGTAAGTTCATAAGAGGATTCAAGACTAAGGAGACAAAGAGAAAGCTTTCTAGAAAGTTCACTTCGGAGGACATTCTCAAATTTGACCACTTCCTCGATTAAGGTTCATCAAGCAAAGACGTATGGAGAATGAAGAATAAGGCATACTCTCGTGCCAAGAACGTTTGTCTCTCTTTACATTATGCATCTTTCTCAAAAATAATTTATCTTTTGGTATTTGGTTATCGTTGGTTATGATGTTTGGTTGCTTTTACGCAGTAGACTTATTATCGTTTCGGTTAATTTGCAAGTTAGGTTTAGTTATTTTTCTTATAGTTGTAGTTTATTTATATTATTTCGACACCATCGAGAATAGTGTTGTGTCGTGTGTGATTGTTTATGAAATCAAGATGTTCAAAGTCGGGATGTTACACCCGAAAAATTTCCAAGTAAAAACCATTATGTCGGGACAAGCAAATAAAAGGCAAACGAGAAGGCTAAATTCTAGCCTTTGCGACTAGAAAAGAGACCACCTGGCTAGATTTATGATAGATACCCAAAAATTCAAAAACACACACAACACACACACTACTCTCTTGGGTTCATCAAATTTGTGAGTTGTGGTCTAATTAAAAGCAAGGATCGTGTTTAAATATCACCAATGGCTCCTAGACAATTAAGTAATTTTGTTAATTCGATTCGATTCAATGTTTAATTTGAATTTTAAGTTCTAGGTTGAAAATTAGGGGATTTTGTGTAACACCCCCATTTTTACAATATAGCAGCGGAAGCTAATCTGGGGTATTACTTCATGGATACAACAATCATAATCATAGAAAACAACTTTAAAAGAGACGTTGTTGGAAAATTTTAGTTATCATTCATTATAATCAGAGTTTTTACAAAATGCAGGTCCCAAAATCTAAAACATTATGTTTAAATGATAACAGTTCAGCCATCTTCGAGTCCATGCCACTTCGTACCGCAACTTGCTCAATTACCTGAGATAAACATGCTAAAAAGGGTCAACACAAAGGTTGAGTGAAATTCATAGGTTTGAAATGTAATAGTTAAATACAAGTTATCATAATTGGAAATGTTGGTATTGCAGGAATAATCGTTATGAAGAACATTATTGTCATAGTGAACAGTATTATCACCCTAAACTCATGAATCACATAAAGAGATAAAGAGATATTAAAGAGATATTGGGAGATACTACCCAAAGAGATATTGGGAGATATTACCCAAAGAGATATTGGGAGATATTACCCAAAGAGATATAACACTCGGGTTGCAGATTTTGCAACTTCGTCTGCCACTACCACATTTTAGGGCTTTTTCCAAGGAGTCTATTGGTTGGTAATGCTTGTTTTCCCACTTATAATAGCTATTTTTATTAAAGTGTTACGGAAAATACAATACACCACCAAAACCCTGTCATTGCAAAATATGGAAAGGAAGGAATATGGAAAAAGAAGATCATCAAGTAACGTTCCTTTTATGAAGATGGTCATAAAATAATGCATATCTAAAGTGTGAGTCCTACCCGTCTATGGATAAGAGGTAATAATTGGGTCAGTATAATGAATATTAGATCAAGGATACAAACAAATAGGATTATTGACGAAAAATTTATTGCGGAAAAAGAAGGAAACGCCCAATGGTGAGGTGTGTGTGGTGTAAGTGAGTGGTAGGGATTGAGTTGTTTACATCGGTAGTTGGTTTGATTTCCACGGGTGAATAGCACACATATATGAATGGGGGGTGTAGTATATCTGTGATGATTACTGCATGTTCAGAAGAATATATCGATAAGCACGTGGAATAAGATACAGTACAATACAGTTGAAACTCAAAACACTCTCAGCATAATACACAACAACAGACTGAGTGAAGCATGTGAGCTGTGTCATACACACTCGTCATCCTCGCTTGTATGTTAGAACTATAGCCTTATCTTCAATGGTGGCCACAATCAGTAATATGTTGGTGAATGACTGTGCAAAAGGGTTGATAGAACTAAAATAATAATGGAGAAGTGCATTGTTTTAGGCTATGTAGAGGAACATTCTTACTTTCCTAAAATTTGAGGTACTTCTAGTTTGTATGAGCTAAAAGAGAGTTAAAGGACCGATGTTCCCTATTCACTTTAACAATTTGGAGATTATGACAAAGGTTTGAAACATAATTTGTATTGTAGGAAGATTGGAACCAACTAAAACACACCGACAGGACATCTCTTGTTTAAGGACCACTGATTTGGATCGTGCATAGGCTTATAGTGGGGAACTTATGTGCAAGAAACGGGGAGTAGAGAAGGTGCCAACAGGCCTGGATATATGATAATGAGTCAATGAAGGAAAAACATTTTGTTTAATGTGCATGGGTTTATAGCCTAAAAACAAAAATAAAAAAAAAAATAAATAAAAATAAAAAAAAAAAAAAAAAAAAAAAAAAAAAAAGAATACCTTTGTAAAGGGAGCTACCAAGAATAAATGGGAAATTATGATATTTGTGGAGGTCTCTACTGACCAAGTATGCTAGTCGTCAGGTATTACCCTTAGTTAATGATGAAGTAAAACAATGTTCGTAACCAATTGAGTGTGAGAATGGACCTGCTAAGAATTTTACAAAAGAATTTGATACAGTATATGAGCTTACATCAACACGAGTAGCTACGAGAACCCATGTTAAATAGGGATTGATAAAGGGTATAACCAAGTGGTTTAAACTCAAGGGTAGGGTGATTAGAATGCAAGTTTGAATGAGATTAAGTGTAGGAAGTGTAATAGAGATTTGATGCTCATGAGGAAATAACTAATGCTTAAGCATCTATGCCTATTTTGCACCATTAGGCCACCAAGCCAACAACACCTTACCCGACTTATGAGCCCCTCAAATGTTCCACCATACCCTGACCCTTATGTACCTTACCCCTACCATTACACGCATTACCCCGACCATGGGTAATCAATCCTCATAAGTGAAGGATACAGGGACACCCGAAAGGATTATATATTTACCATACCATGCTAGTTATGGTGAAAATTATAATGTTCCGAGCTTAGTTTACGAGATTGGGGATCTCAAGAAAGTTTCATAGCATGATATGATGAGATGGATGATAAAAAATGATTGATCCATAGGAACAAGTTTGACTCTAAAAATGTTGGTCGCTTATTATTGTTATTTCTTTTATGATAGTATGGTAGATAGTTTTTAAAATTAATGTTTAAAGTATTACTTTTTAAATTTAGATGTTTTGAAACACCCCTTGCCAGACTAAAAATTTGACCATACATTAAAACTTTACCGAAACGCTTGACTGAGAATGACCTGTGTGTCAATCCTTAATAAACTTTTAAAAAAAATAACAATTAGACCCTTAAATTTTCATTAACAAAATAGACTTCATAACTTTCCAACATATAAAAACACGTTCTAACACATACGGTTTGGAATTTACAACAAAAAAAAAAATCCAAAAACTTCAACCATTAGCCGGCGTTTGAGGAAAAGTGCTTGGGCGGCTGAGGCCATCCGGGCGGCTCCCTGCGCCTGGACCACATACTAAACTTATTTTTGACATTTTGGAACTTATTTTCCTGGAACCAACTTCCCGAACTTTATATTACATTAACACTTCTAGAATTCATTAAAACTGCATAAAATACATTATTTTCCATACCGGTTGTGGTCAAAATGACCCTAAAACATATATATACGTATACCATACGCCCCGTTTGCATACACTCCAACAACCTTTTAAACAAAAGAATCTTAACCATTACGTACTACCACATCCACCATGACACTTACACTGTGACACATCATTAACAAACCATTTGACACATGGGGGTTCGACTTGATTTGAGCTCGGTAACTAGACTAAGCCCTATGCCTAATTGACATACTTAAATATTTGCTTTCTAACTTAACCTTTACCAATTGCTTAACCTTCATCACTTTGAACCTTACAAAACATTAAACATCTAAACCGTAAGGCACGAGGCTAGTAATAAATAGCCAATAACATGACTTATACATCATTCATCATATAACTTTATTTCTCATCCTCATTTGCTCGTACACTACATAACCAATATATCACAGTACACATTAAACACAAATTCAACAAACCATCCACATTATTACATACCTTAATGGGTCAAATAGTTTTACCATATCTTTTACTAGTTTTGCCCAAACTAGCATCACATCTACTATTTAGTCCAAGCTTTCTAACCAGGCATCCAACTTTCCTTACATTACCACATAAAACATATATGGTAAATCTATATAATATCACATTATAACCTGGTTTTACTTACCTTGAATCCAAGCTAATAACATAAGCATTATCACCATCATCTTCGATCCTTAGTTCTCATTCAAGACCATTACAAACATCTATTTTCACATTAATAGAAATAAAATCATCAAAGGGTTTACTCAACCCAATAATCATACCCATCATTAGCTTTAATCATCACATGATCATATCTTGATCATATGATGAAACTACCATTTCCAAAATTAAACACAAACCATTTTAGGAACATAAGTCCTAAACCCTTTATCATTTTTAATCATAACCGAACCCTTTTAATTATTATATGATCATATCTTGATCATAATCTAAATCACCAATTTATCTTAAATCATTAATTTACCTTAACCTATATTTATAAACACCTTAATATAGGTTTTAGAACATCAATTACCCAAAACCCCCAATTTGGGTTACATGAACCCTAACCCTTAATTCTTTAATTAACTTAATTAGAGTTACTTACTTGTGTAGGATCATCATCTATACGTTTAAACCTTGAATTGAAACCTTAATCCTCTTCAACCAAGATCATCAAAGTTGATGCTCTTCCCTTTTCATTTTCTTTAATGCCAACCTACACAACACACACATCTTTTCTATAATATTTTGGAAATGTCTGAGGTATTTTAGACTTATCTAAATATATTAGGTACAAGTTTGGCCAATTAACATAATTGGTCCCTCAAGTCTCTCATCTTCATATTTGGCCGCACTAACTTATTTAACTCACTTACCACTTAACAACTTTAGTCTTTTATGTCCATTCCTTTCATAAATGTAACACATCATAGTTTATAACACATTATAACTTATACGTTTGACTTTAGGTTGACTATCGGGTTAACTAGCCAATCTAATAACATCTTCTAACTTATATAAGTCGCAGTCAAACTCATTCTATGGCATTATCGTAAATAAATACTTTAAAAATAGTTTTGGGGTGTTACAAATCTATCCCCCTTATTTAGATGTAATCCCCGAAATCTCTTCATTTAATATTGACCAAAACTTGGTCACATTATCCTTACATTACATCTTAGCATTATCAAACATATACTTAACTAGTTGCATAAACCTACATGATTTTGCAACTCTAGTCATGCTATTATACCTCTAATTATCCTTATCCCGTTCTACTTCTTGCTCATTCCTTTCATACTTACACTTTTTCTAATGCCAAGCGTCATTTAGGTGACATTTATCATTTCCAATTCTATCATTTTAGTAACTTTTTCACTTAAACGTTGCATTCTCTCCCATTTTTCTTCCAAAATTTTCCACAAGAACTACATGTCACATGGAAAATTTACTAGTTTGACTTTATATAATTCAAACCCCATCATTATGTCCCATTATTCATTAAGGCACAAATATGACTGTAGGATCGATATTCCTTAATGAAACACTGATATACTATCAACTATGCGGAATCTAGTTGGCAGTACTTAAGAAGA
>BQNB010119226.1:0-10969 GCA_026074375.1 Tanacetum coccineum
TTGAGTGAATTGTATTTATGTCACACTTAGCCCAAGTGTTGAGTCATTTTGCGTAATTACCACACAACCATAATATGAGTTAACGATTTTAGTAAAGATAACGGTTTTGGTAACGGTTTCGTTATGAGTTAACGATTTTGGTAAAGATAACGGTTTTGGTAACGGTTTCGTTATGAGTTAACGATTTTGGTAAAGATAACGGTTTTGGTAACGGTTTCGTTATGAGTTAACGATTTTGGTAAAGATAACGGTTTTGGTAACGGTTTCGTTATGATTTAACGATTTTGGTAAAGATAACGGTTTTGGTAATGGTTTCATTATGAGTTAACGATTTTGGTAAAGATAATGGTTTTGGTAACGGTTTGGGTAACAGTTTCGTATGAGATAACGGTTTTGTTAAAGATAACGGGTTCGTTATAAGATAATGGTTTTGAGATGAAAAGTAAAGGCTTAATGATAAGAAAAAGGAGTTTTGTAATAGTATTAAGAATCTTGGTGTGTGTAAAGATGAACACTTGTACAATAAGACTACTTTGTACAAACATTAATTAAATGTCATAAATGTCTAGGTCGTGGTTGGGTACTGCTATGCGCTTGCGTTGAGATTATTTGTGATTTGAGATTGAGATTTGTGTTGTTTTCATTTTGCTATTGAGGTGAGTTCCCGTAGCCCTACTTTTTACTGTTTTTCTGTTGGGGGGAAATGATACTCAAATGTGTTTTGAACTGTTTTGAATTGAACTATGTGAAATATGGTTTTGTTTTTGGGACAAGATATGTGGTTGCTATGTGAATATTATATGTTGCATGATTGTTTGGATCAGATGGGTACGCCTACCCAGTATTTATGTGATTACTAGAGCGGATAGGTACGCCTACCCTAGTTTGTGTGTGGTCCTGTCCTAATTTAGTGCTCCAGCTGATAGGCCCTATAGGTGCGTAAGTGACATATGGTTATTGATTAGCGGTGATGCTATGTTTGTTTACATATATTCACTGTCATATTGCACTATTGTCCACTGGTTGAAATATTGGCACAACTTTTGGGTTTAAGGTCAAACCTACGAGCTCACCAACATTATTGTTGACGTTTTCGAGTATCATGTTCAGGTGTGTTAATTAAAGGTATATGAATGGTGTTGGAAGAGCAAAGACGTAACCCAAGGGTACTGGGTCAAGATGGGTTTTGATTATTTAATTTTGTCAAGTATTAACTTGTAAAATTTATTTAAACCCAAGTTTCATTCTTGTAAATTGTAAAGTGTATGATCTTGTATCTTGTGCGATGAACGGTATCGTTGCATCCTGTGTTTTTTCCACTGACGGGGTGTGACAGATTGGTATCAAAAGCCAAGGTTATAGAGAATTCTGGTTTTTATAAAATAAAATAATAACGCAACTATAACCAAAAAGTGAAGTCTATTTTTAGTAAAACCTCAGCCCGAGCAGTTCATGGTATTTTCCTAAATTACGCATAGCCTGATCAACTTTGCTTAATTCATGAAGGACTATGAAATGATGAGGTTAGTTTTCTAAATTTATGTTAGAGGAGGGAAGAGATGTGTGAGTAATGTGACCACCTAAAAATGATAGGACGTAAAGTGATGAGAACACTTGCGAGTGTTGAGGATGAGATAATATTGATTTTAGGATTGTCATGCTGCCTTAGTAGTAGTAGTGTGCGATGCCTTGAGAATGTAGGTAAAAATTATCGTGGATAGCGATAATTGATTGATGGATGTTGGTCATGCTTGCCTTAGTGTAGTACGTGTTACCTTGAGAATTTTAGTGGATCGTCGCAAGTAGCGACGTGATTTGGGAATATGCTTTTATGGATTATGTGTTTTATGTGGTGACCAGTTGTGCCTGTTCGGTATCGAACCTGGTCGGTGATTATTGTTACTGTTCTTTCCGATATAGTTAATATATATATATATATTTATTATATTTATTATAGATATATATTATTATATATATATACGGTTCAAACGTGCTAATTTCAAAAAGCTTATAATGTTTGTATATGTAAGCATAATGATGCTGATAATTTTGATAATAATATTTTATACTTATACTCTTTTATCATGTTATCATAGGATGTCTACCCTAGTGTTTGTTGACCCGGAGAGTTCCACCCAGGCTGACGGAGCTCAGAGCTCTCGAGTGCCTGTGCCACTTCCTGAGGATCCCTATGAGGCCATTAGACAGGCTTATTTGGATGGCACGAACACTGAGTCCAAGCCTTTCGAGGACCCTATTGACACTGAGACACCTGAGTTACTCCTTACTATAGCACCACCTATATCACTATTTTAGAGTACCCCACCCGTTTTGGTTCCCATTCTCCGCAGGACCGCATGTATGGCTGTGCGCGTTCCACATGCGATGTCATCGGGCCTCTCTGCCAGTATGGCAGAGGTGGCAGCTATGTCTGAGTCCCCGTTCCGTAAGAGGTTTCGGTCCTCTTGCGAGAGTTCACCATCTGTGTCACCACCAAACCTTCTTTCACGGAAGCGTTATTGAGGTACGTCTGAGTAATCTAAAGAAGTGTTTATCCGACGAGCCGTTGGCAGTTCTGTTGGATGAAATACACATTGATGATAAACTTCGCTTCGTTGAAGAACCAGTGGAAATTATAGATCGTGAAGTCAAGCGGTTAAATCAAAGCCGTATCCCCATCATCAAAGTTCGATGGAACTCCAGGAGAGGTCCTGAGTTCACATGGGAACGTGAAGATCAATTCTGGAAGAAGTATCCGCACCTCTTCACAAAAACCGCACCCTCGACAAGTGCCGCATCTTGAGCCTTGCGGACAAGGCTCCGTTAATGGGGGAAGACTGTAACAATCCGTTATTTCAGGTCATTTCCCGACTCAATTATTTCCATTATTTATTTTTAGAGTTTTACGCGTTCGCTTTTAATTATTATCGTATAGTTAAATCGCGTAAACTAAAAATCAACATTCAACGTAAACGGGCACCAAACAAATAAAAGTTTACGTCAAGCAAGTGTTATATAATTATTAAGAGTATAATTTATAACTTTTCCTATTTTATTTTTATTGGTTACGTAAAACGCTTACGTTTCGCAATAAATTACGTTTAGGCATACCCGAAAGCACCAATACCTATCTACACTCAAACAAATACCCATTATTATACCTAATACCCAAAAATTTACTCATTTATACACTAAATGAGCCATAGGGCCGGATATATATCTTACACACTTGATAAATCTTTAAAATCTTCACTAGTATCTCTTTATAACCCCACCAAGTACAACATTGAAACTATCTTCCATAAATTGGCAAATCAAGTCTTACACATGGTACCCTAAACCACCTTCCTAAACCATGTGAATTAAGGTAGTTTTTCCAAAACCTCCTTACTATAAAAGGATAGTCCTAGAAAACTTTAACATAAACATTCATTCACTAACAAATTTCCAAGCAAAACTCTCTCTATTCTACATCCATACCCACGGCTCACTCTTATAAACTAGGGGTTTCATATAATTTTTATTCTACAAAGATAGCAAGGTGTTCTAGTGATCTTAATATTCATATCTAAGGTGATTAGGCTTGAATTGGAAGCTTGGGTTTTAGTATACAAGGGTTGTAAGCAAGAAGAAAGTTTGAGTTTTCATTAGGGTTTTGATCTTAGGTTTGATTTATTAGGTTTAAGCTTAAGTGTAAGCTTGTGTTCATCATCCTACTTCACTTCTATAAGGTCTATTTAAAGTTCAACATTTCCATTCATTCATTTAATTATGTGTACATGCTTGTTATATATGTTAAACACCACCTAGGTTTATTTTTATGATTTATGGAATATTACAAAGATATATATGGTTCGAATTTTATATTATGATTGGTGAAATAATACTTAAAATGGAAGTACACATTGTATATAAGTAGAAATTAATTTATATGTTTAGGTTATAAATTAATTTGTGTGGAAAGTTTTATTTATAAAAGTTATGTATAAAAGATCATGAGGACTTGTTATTCACTTGGACAATCACTATGGACTAAGTAGAGGACCTAACATATGTAAGAATCATGGTAGAAAGTATGGTAAAAGACTAGTACAAGAGTTCTCAAGAAATGGATTTATAAAACTTAATTTTTGAAACATAAACAAGCTAATTGTTTTGACACATTCTGTTAGAATTCGAAAAACAAAGTGTTCATTTTATGTTTTATTAAATTAGTACACATTACAAGGATCGTAAGCATATAAAGAACATGAAAAACCGAGCTATAACGAAAAAGATATGACATTTTTAAGTTTACGATAATTAAATGTATAAAAGTATTTTTATAAAAGTTATTTTATAAAAATCCTCACTGTTTCAGATCTGGTAAATTAAAGGGATTATTTTATAATGATAGTACTTGTCATGAGGAATCCAAGCATGTAAGAAACTCGAAAAACGGATTTAAAATGAAGAAGATACGCTATTTACAAGTTTACGATAAAAAGTATTTTTATAAAAGTAGTTTTATAAAAACATACTACTGTTCATAAGAGTGGACTGTTGGGAAATAATTTTCTTGGATAGAGCTTTTAATTACGAGTCCGTGCACATAAGAATCACTAAAACGGAATTAAAATGGAGGAGATACGAATTTTATACGATTCAATAAATAAATTTATAAAAAGTGTTTTTTTAATTCTAGGCCACTGTTACTGTTCATAACATATTTTATAAATATTATAAATGTAATATTTTGATATTTTATCTCGTCACGATTCCGTACATGTAAAGAACAAGCGAAACGGGATTAAAATGAATAAGTTATGAGATTTTAAAGGTTACGAGGATTAAATGTATAAAAGTAGTTTTATAAAATTTACATAACCTATAAAAGTTACTGTTCATCAGTAGCTAAAATATTATAAATATAATATTTTGATAGATTTTCTTAATACGAAACTGTGGACATAAGAAACATATAAAACGGAGTTAAAACGATAAAGATACGAGGTTTATAAAACCTTGTGCACTATTTTCACTTTTATACATTATTTTATAAAACAATTAAATTAATTATATAATATCAATACATAATCAATAAAGATATTAAATCATATATTTTTAACAAATAATACATTAATGAGTAAAAATAATATTTTTCTTTACGGATACAAATACATTTATCTTTATTTAACAAAGTATGATTTAATTATTATTTCAACTTTTAGAAATTAAACAAGAACTATTAGGTGGTGGTGTAACTATATAATTTGTGATGTAGTATTCATATTAAATACATTGTACTTATACGGCCTATAATTAATTAGGTTGCATTCGGATTTCGGTTGTTGATTCACTTACTTGATTTATATAATCAAAACATTCACTTGAGGTGAGTTCATAGCCCTACATTTTTATACAATTATAATGATTTACAACATTGAGGTGAGAAACATTCATTGTTTTACAATTGGACGCAAGTACACTTTAAACTAAATTACGAGTTTGCCTAAGTAGCTATAACCCACTATGCCCATGAATCATGAACTGTTAATTACTGGATTGTAAGCGCGAATGTTATGAATAGATCTATTTGGGATTGACATCCCCGTTCGGGTGAGTAGAACTTACTATACCGGTTTGCCGGACAACGAATGTATACCATGTCAGAACAATTTAGATGTTGCGGGTTGACATCTACACGGGCACATTATTTGCATTAATTTGCATACATATATGTCGAGCCTCAGTGTCATGAGCTTAGTGCATTTCGTAATCACTTTTATGATATTGTATTCGTTACTTGTCATACACTTAGAAATCTTGCAGTCCTACTTTATACTTACTTAAACCTGTGAATTCACCAACTTTATGTTGACGTTTTAAAGCATGTTTTTCTCATGTCAATAAGGTACGGGAAACAAGGATACATTGGTGGTCATTACATTAAAGATTTGGGTGCATTACATTTTGGGAATAACTGTTATGTCTTAAAATCTTTAAAATTTCATGGATGAACAATTTAAGCTTCGGGCTTTTGTAACAAACAAGTTTAATAAATCCAATGTATCATTTTTAAACGACTCATTTAGAGGTCGTTCTCATATCTTGTACTATTGATCTATGAAGTAACACTCTTAGACCCATATTCCACTGCGACCCATTTTGGGGGTGTTATAGTATAGTTTTAGCAAAAAAATTGAAAAATTTAGAAACATTGCAACAAAAAAGAGAAGGAAAGTTTGAAGATAATCATTTCGCAACTACCGAAGGAATTACACGAAGGATCGATTATTCGTTGATACAAATCGACGATGTAAAGTATTGTATAAACGCCACTTACCTTGTAAAGTATGTAAAGTATGAGATGATTGGGAAGTTAACCATTACGGGAACACCAACTTAGGTTGTTGTTTTTGATCTATGATCAAGACGTTGTAAATAGTTGTGTCTTTATCATGGTAACAATCAGGAAAAAGTGTCCATCAACTTGTATTTTAGACTTAATCTATTTGTTTTGTGATTTTTCTTTAACAACAATTTACTTCTCTTTCCTAATGACTAACCGCTGGTTTTACACGAATGAGGATTTGTACGAGCATGCATGTCTATTTCGTCGTTACGGCCATGTATGCATGTCTCAGCTGCCTTGTTGGTTTACGACTTTTGGTGAAAGTTAGAAGGTCCCTACCCTATATCATTCTTCATCCTAACCGTTGGTTAAATTTGAATGAGGATGTGATCGAACACACATGTATATTCCGTCGTTATGGCCATGTATGTGTGCTTCAGCTGCCTTGTTGGAGTGGTACTTTTGGTGAAAGATTGTAGAATGATCAACCCTAAGCCTTATCATATGTACTTTTGGTGAAAAATTGGAGAATGATCAACCCTAAGCCTTATCTTCATTAACCTCTAAATATTACCTCTCTGATATCATCTACTGACTATCGTTTGAGGGTCGCTTAGCAGCTTATAGCGAGAGTGGACGATCATAGTACACACATTTGCAAATAATTTAGTCTTCACATAATCAAGGATGAATCATCTTGCTGTACATTCTGGTAGTTGGAATCCGAGGAATGCAGATAGTGGCAAGCGATATAATACGTATACTACTATTTGTTCATACCGCACAACCATAGCATTCTAGCAACCAACATCTTTCATCTGACGTCTGCTGATTGATATAGAACACTAGTCTCTCTCATCTTACCTTCAGGATATAATCAGTGACATTTGTGTTATCATTATGGAAGTTAATGCTTATGTATGTTGATAGATCAACATCATTAACTTCTGTGACAGCAGCATTAACAGTTGAACTAACAACATTAACATTGTTAGTGGTGTTTCCATCACTAGCAGTATTAATAATGTTAGTGTTGTTAATATAATAATCTTTCTCTTGATAAACTCTTGGCTTCTCTGTACTTGAAACTTCACTATCTTCATTCCCTGGATCTTCAACATTGATGTGTATTTTTACAAGCTTTAAATTTATAATACTAAAAATACCGTGGTTATTTACTATAAACACAACCTCAGGGAAGTTTACCCGAGATTCAGTAGTAATAGTGGTATGCGTAGGTAAGTCCAGGTCGTCCATCGAAATATGAAGTTTTCACAATTTGTAATTAAGAGTGCAAAGGTTTAATAAGATTGTCAACGGACCAAATTAACCAAAACGTAGCATGAAATTTGACTATTTGCAAAGAAAGCAATAGAAATGATGATTCAATCCAAATGAATTAAAGTATGTTTGTTTAGGCAATGATCACTAGATAATGATGTGTTGATAATAGTGTTTATAAGTTTAGAAAATAGCAGATATCACAAGTTATAAATCCTTTCAGCCTTTAAATATAACTAGTGATTATATCGATTAATAACAACAAATCCTTTTGGCCTTTATAAGTTATTATAACCAATATATTAAGTGGAATGATTAAACACATATATAAAAGAACCCTTTCGGCCTATATTCTTGTATAAAATATGTTTTACCAAATTCACTAAACTCAATATCCAAAACACTTCATATCCAAGATCACATTATGCCCAAACAAACACAAGATGACTACGCCTATGATCAAAGTAACAAAACACATAACATTCATCATGGATTCAACAAGGATTATATTCAAAAGAGTAACAAGATTCATACCAATTCAAGAGCAAAGTATGGTGATTTCACAAGAATTTCCCAAGAACACTTTATTATATTCAAAGCAAAATCCGGAAACTATGAACAATTCCGTCACACAATTGCTTAAGATTCGAAATTAATACTACAACTATGCTTCTTTGATGGATCAGAAACTAAGAACAAAAACTGATGAACCTCAGACCGAGACTATCTAACTTCTTACAAGAACTTTGATTCAATGGTGGGGAATGATTTGTGTTATCAGGTGTTTGGATCAAGGTTCTCGAGCCTTTTATCACGCAAAACACCCACTTGGAGTGTTCTAAACGAATGGGGAATTGTGTGTGAGAGTTGTGTGAGATATGAGAGGCAAAGGGGCCTTATATAGGTTGTTTTAGAGGCCAAGTGAGGACAACCACTTCCAAATAATGTGTGGCGCACATTGAGGTTTAAATGTGCTGTCTGCAATTAATGGCAATAAATTCTCGTTAAATTCAACAAAGTGCGCTCGCACGTTTTAGAAGTGCGCCCACATTTATACATTCAGCACTAATGGTCACTTTCACGAGGTTTAGATAACTAGAATTCTCTATCGCGTGACTCGCTATGAATCCAACTAAACGGAGTCGTTATGCTCTCCGTTTTATGTCCAAAAAACAGTGTAACAGGTGTCGGGGTATCGTTTATCTGAGTTTACTTTCTTCGTTTAAGCTTCTTATCTTCGTGTATATCTTTGTGTTCTTCACACACATACGCTAGAACAATAATACAAATATTACTTGATTAATGTACCAAGACAGGTTCACGAGACATAAAGTAGAATCAAATACAAATGACAAACTGCTAATAAGCCCGTGCCTGAAAACACATACATTACTTAGGGATACATTACTAAGTGCACTTACAAACTTCACAAAATGGCTACTTGCCAGCGACTCATAAGCTGATATTTCACGCAATGTAGCCGATTCAGGAATGACAATTAACTCTGCAGTAGAGACATCAAACCTCAGATCATCTAATATCGAGATGTTAGATGATGGAGAAACCAATCATTTAGCATCATAATATCATCAAGTGTTAATATCCACCCATTTTATAGCAACTAATTGTCAGCATCACGACATAGTTATACCTTAGAAGTCACTTCTCGACTATATGGCGAATTGCGACGATATATTAGAGTTTGGAACGAATTGCTACAGGCAGAAGCGGTGCGCGCTAAGATAGGGTCTTATATACACTAGTGATAAGTCACTCAATTTGCATGACAGCTCATGCACATCTAAAGGAGCAATCCAGGATGGGGCTAGCCTCATGATGCTGCGAGTAACTAGACATAATCATGAAAACATTTGAGAACCTCTTCTAGCGCGATGAAGTGCTGCCTGACGAAAATACAAAATCTCATATACAGAGTTGCTAAAACTGCTAGTACCTAACGACAACGATGGAAGAATGCAACAAGCACTGATCTTGACTAGTCAGATTAACAAGACCATTCCCCATGTTGCCATAACTGAAGAGTTCGAGAAAGTCTACTGATCTGACAGCAAATACGCCATATTATTCTAGACCTATACGACGTATCCAAGACTTTGAAGAATTAAAAGACCATTGCCTGACTTTGAAGAATACGTCATATCCACATCAAACGATACGCCGTATATAATACTTTGGTCAACGATGAAAAAGGAACTAGTTTACCTCAATATGTCGTATCCATCAAGAAGATACGGCGTATCCGTGCCTACACTTCACATATAACCACGAAGGAATGAAGACCCAATACGCCGTATCCAGGAGACATCATTACGCCGTATTCACAATATAGTAATAAAATATTAAGGAAGATATCAAACATGGTCCTTACTCCAAGAAATCCCCAATACGCCGTATCCTACATTGCTCGATACGGCGTATCGACGAGTTTCTAGACTCTATAAATAGACGATCCTAAACTCAGTTAAAGGTATGCAAGTGAATCCTTAAACCACCAAGTCAACCAAGAGACGAATAAAGGAGCCTAGGAGGTCAAAAAAGAGCCTCAAGATCATAGGAAACTCTTGTAATCTTTGTGCAACCAAATACGCGTTCGATTAAGGTTTCTTTATTTTAATCGTTCATATATCAAACCGTGTGTATTTTTACAATGAATATCGGCTGATACCTTTAGGTATCAGCCATGTTTATGAAGATCTAATGTTTGGTTTGTTTATCTCGATTGCTTATTTTATCATTGATTGTTGATTATGTTTATCAATTTATACTTGTTTACATGCTTAAGTATTGTTGGGATTAAAAGCTTCATAAGGCTGTTTAGAATTACTGCTGCTCTTATCAAAGTTAGTGCTGCTCAAGAAGAAAGGTTTGTGTTACTACTGTTAGCACAAAGATTATGAAAAATACTCTAAGTAGTTAATACTGCCAGTATAAACTTAGTACTGCTAGTGTAAAGTTAATACTGCTGGTGGAGAATGAAGAAAATATTCTAAGTAGTTACTACTGCGTGTTCAGAGTTAATGCTGCTGGTACAAAGTTACAACTGCTAATGGATAAAGATTGATTGAAGATAAAGATTTCTTATGTGATAAGTATGAGATATTTTTTGTAAAAGATACGTATAAGTTATTTGTTTAGAAGATCATGATAACTTAGGAAAATATTGTCAGCCGATTAGGACTCCTTGGTGTATAAAAGGAGGTCCTATGGCATAGAGTTATCAATCTAGAAATCATTTGTTTTGATATCGATATAGCTTTAAGGTTTTGTAACCCTAACACTATTAAGAGTGTTCGTATTATATTGAGGCTGAAAGTTTGGTAAATTGTTTTGTTA
>BQNB010119227.1:10078-20849 GCA_026074375.1 Tanacetum coccineum
AATAATCAGGCAGTAATCTGGATAGCATACACTTTGAAAAACACTTGTGTCCAATAGTAAAATAAGCAATGTAATTCACCCCGTAGATTTTGTAAAACAGTTGTAGAAAAAGGGGGCTATGAACTCACCTTGAGTTAATGGCAATCTGAATATACCAGAAAATGTGTTACGGCAATGACGGAATGCAACCTAAATTAATATAGGTCGTATAAGTACTCCAGTACTTTGATTAATGAATCCTAAAGATTGTATATAGCCTCATTGTACTATCGTTCGGGCTATCATAATTAAGAGGTCATGACATGACGTACGAGGAGCCAGGACACTTTAAATCGTAAATCCACAACTCGTCAATACGACATCCGAAGAGGCCTCATTATGAAACTCCCTAGTAATATAGTACGGCTAATCCTATATAGTTCATCACCATTTATTTGAAATTTAGAAATCATGGTTATAAGGTAAAAACGTTTATAAATATACTTGTAGTAAAAACAACATAACTTTATCGTTTTAAATCCGTTTTTAACGTTTCTTTCGAGCATGCTCTCGTAATTGAAAGTTATACTTATTTATGAGGTTTAAAAATATTAAAGTTTCTAAAATAAATAGTAACTTTTTATAAAAATAGTTTTATAAAAGTATTAATTATCGTAAAACTTGTTTTTAACGTATCTTTTTCGTTATAAATCGGTTTTCCGAGTTTCTTATCATTTTGAAATCCTCATGAGATGTACTATATTTATAAAACATTATTTTTCTGTTATAAAACACGAACCAAAATAGAGTCTCTATAACTTATATATATCTTTACATACTTTTACTTGAAGCTTTTTAAATAAACTTTAGAAAAACAAATTTTGTATATATACTTTTTATACTTAACCAAGAATGTAAAATACTTATGTATTTATTTTAACATGATACTAGCATCCTTATGACATGTACAAAAGTGTACAAAACGACGACAACAAGTAAAAACTCTTTTTACATGTTTAAAAGTATTCGAAATGGTGATTAACTACATAGAACATATATATGCGTAAAAATGATGATTATAAAGACTTAAAGAGTTTTGATTAACCTTAATACGATGTATGATGATGAAAAATACAATCTAAACCCTTGTTTAGATTTTTAAACCAAGCTTGCAAGATCTTAAGATCCAAAACCCAAAACTTTCACTTTCTTGATAAATACTTGAAAATGGATAACCGAGGCTTGAAAACACCTTAGTACGTCTTAAGAATGATGTGTATAGATGTGTATGGGTTGCATAAAATTTTGTATGGGTTGAGTGTGTGTGCTTGTGTGTGCCGTGAGCTAGCAAGAGGGGGGGGGGGGACATGGGTTTATAAAACTTTGAGTATTGTATAAAAATCTAGGCACTTGTTGAAGCGTAGAAATATTTTTGTGGTTCCGGGTATGCCTAAACGCACTTTATCGCGAAATATACATAATTTATGAAGTCAATAAAAATAAAATATGAAGGTTAAATAATATTCCTGCAAAAATATCATATTGATTGCTTGACGAAAAAATTAAATTCGTTTGGTTTTCGTTTACTATAATTGCTAATTTTTGAATCACGCGATTTAACCTTAACTATTAAAATTAAAAGTAAACGCGTACGAGAAAAAAAAAATTAGTGAAATATATGAAGTTGTAAATGACCTGAAAATATGAAATGTTACAGGTCATACTCTATATCTTCCTTATGTGTGGCTTATATTCTTAACGGTGCATACAATGCATAATCGAATATGAGCACTCAGGTTACTCCATAGGGGGGGGGGAAATATTGGTTTATAAAACTTTGAGTATTGTATAAAAATCTAGGCACTTGTTGAAGCGTAGAAATATTTTTGTGGTTCCGGGTATGCCTAAACGCACTTTATCGCGAAATATACATAATTTATGAAGTCAATAAAAATAAAATATGAAGGTTAAATAATATTCCTGCAAAAATATCATATTGATTGCTTGACGAAAAAATTAAATTCGTTTGGTTTTCGTTTGCTATAAATGCTAATTTTTGAATCACGCGATTTAACCTTAACTATTTAAAATTAAAAGTAAACGCGTACGAGAGAAAAAAAAAATAAATAAAAAAAATAATTAGTGAATTATATGAAGTTGTAAATGACCTGAAAATATGAAATGTTACATCTAGTCCTCAGGACACCACGTGATTATTGTGGTCCTTGTGTCGTACTCTTTGCCCTTGTACTAGTCTGACCAACACCAATGCTACTGACTCCGGACCTGAACCATCCTTCGATTGTCCAGCTACTCCGGAGTACCGTTCCAGCATCGAATGCTTATATTACAAGTCTTCTCTAAAGAGTAAGCTAATCGTGACTATCTCCTTCGGATACTCCGAAAGAGACTATACTAGCTCCGTTGCAGACATTGCTTCATAGTCACTTCCTTCGGATCTGAGGCGGCCATTGATGTGTCGTTGAGTGATGTATATTTTATTGATTCAAGTTTTAAATTTATATTTTGCCGACTAAACAAAAAACAACACTTTAACGGGCAGTGTACCCGATCGATAGTAGTTTCGTGGTAAGTAGAGTGTCGAACACCTGAAGCGAGGTTTAATGTATCAATTTAATTAATATCTTAGTTATCTAATCTATGTTAATTCTATCATATTCTAAACCTATGTCAGTCCTAGTCCTAATTCTAACGGGAAAATGAGGGTTTTCAGCCTGAGAGACTGGCACGGTTTGGTTGGTGACTACAATCTATTCAAGGCACTTTAACCCACGCGAGCTAATTAACAAAAAGATAAAAGAGTGGTCGAGCCAAATCTAAGAAAATTATATTAACCATTATTAATCCGATTAGAAAGTTGGTTTGTTTATGAAGTGCAATGATTTCTTCTCTCGAGGCGGCATATCATTCTTAAGACTTAGGCGTTACATCATCCTAAGACCTAGACACATTAATTCTGTCACAATTAAAGCATCCGCATAAAGCATTCTTATTTGCTGATTATAATCTATCTTAGGGATTAAAGCAATGGTGATCTTGTTAAACCCTAGCTCATAGAGACTTTACCCACTTACCGCTTAATGGCAATTTATACACTAGTAGTCCACTTGTCCAACTATCCAATGGAATCAGAACGTTACTTGTTGAATTATCTAGGTCACCTGCTAGTCAACACGATCAATAAACCATTCGCAATATCCAATTAACTAATTAAGCCCGAAGCGTATCCTAGACATAGACTTAGAAGGACAATATTTGTGTAACTATGATTCTAGATGTATAAATTACTATGTGGAGAGCTATCCCGAACTCTAGATTCGCTTGGTCCGCTTCACTAGATCCAGTTGAATGATAGGTCGCATACAAAAGCTCGTAAACAAGTATAAATTGATAAACATAAACAAGCACTCAACGATAAATCAAGAAATCAAGATAAACAAATACCAAACATTCAGATCTTCATAATAATGGCTAATACCCGAAGGTATTAGCCTTCAAACGTCATAATAAATACAAGAGTAATTATTTAGCCAAGGTAAACTAACCGAGTTAACGAATGATACCAAAACTGAACGATTACTAAAGTATATGGAATTACACATTATCTTCTATGGAATTGAATACGTTGCTCGACCTCTTCTGCTCTTTTTCTCCTCTGAAAATAAACTTTTGTGGTTTAGGTATCGAGAATATGATTTAGCATAGTTAAAACTCGTTTTTGAGTATTCAAGAGTTGGATACGGCGTATTAGGGATTTCTTGGTGTAGGGACCACGCTTGATATCTTCCAGAATATTATATTGATTCCATATCTTGAATACGGCTTATTGAGTCCTCTGGATACGGTGTATTGATCTTTACTCATGTGTGGTCTTTAGTGAGTGCAGGCACGGATACGCCGTATCTTCCTTGATGGATACGGTGTATTGGTCTTCAGAATAGTAATCTTCAAAATATCCCTCCATTAAGCCTCCAGAAATGCTCGCCTTTTGCTAACTTTTCACCATTACTCCATAATTACTACAATTCTCAAATATAAACGATTAAGAACAATTTCTTTGCAATAACTATAAAAAATGGGTTAATGTTGTGGGATAAACGATGCTATAAAATAGACGTTATTTGATGTCTCAAATATTCCCCCCAATTGAATCCTACTGTCCTTCAAGTAGCCTTATAAGAAGTTTATAAAAATGTATCCCCAAGTATAGTTTTCCCCGTTAAAGCACTGTTTTGATCTATTACAATTAACACAACCAAACACCCACGAATAGGAAGATGAAACACTCAAAACACTCAACTAATCTATGTGGTAACATGTAACTAATTCTCTCAATTGCTCGGTCGTGACGAGTATTCTATCATAAGCTTGGCAAGGATACACATCTCCACCGCTAAAACTAAGGAGTAACAAGTTTATAAAGGTAAATATGTTTTTTGTATGGAAGGCGTACGGTTGATCATTCTACAATCTTTTACCAGAAGTACCACTCCAACAAGGCAACTGAAGCACACATACACACCCGGAACGCCAGGATAGACATGTGTGTTCGATCACATCCCTATTCGAATTTAACCAACGGTTAGGATGAAGAATGATATAGGGTAGGAACCTTCTAACTTTCACCAAAAGTCGTAAACCAACAAGGTACAAGACATGCATACATGGCCGGAATGCCGAAATAGACATGCATGTTCGTATGACTCCTCATTCCTGTAAAACTAGTGGCTAATCATTAGGTGAGAGGGAAGTAAATTGTTGTTATATAAAAATCAGAAACAAATAAATTAAGACTTAAGATACAAGTTGCTAGACACTTATTTCCTGACCGTTACTATGATAAAGACAGCTCTATTTACAACGTCTTGATCATTGGTAAAAAACAACAACCTAAGTTGGCGTTCCCGTAACGGTCAACTTCCCAACATCCCAAAACTTTAACATTCCTCTACAAGGCAAGTGGGGTGATATCTACACTTGTACAATACTCTCCATCGCGAAATTTTTTAGACTAACAACGAATAATCGATCCTTCCATGTGATTCTTCAATAATTGCGAAACGACTATCTTTAAACTTCCCTTCTCTTTTGTATTTTTTCTATTTTTTTTGTTCTTTTTTCTCTTTTTTACCAACATTCAAATTCTCCGGAGTAGTTTCACCATCTTCACGATCATAACAATTCCGGATATTCCTTCGGTTAGTTTCTTCGTCTTCGATTTCATCAATAATTGTGACTGTAAGTAAAATCACATGACTTTGACTACTAATATAACATTCTCCATTGCAATGTCATATTTCAACCTTGGGCACCGAAGATGAAAATTGACACAAGACTCAGGAGAATACAAATATTACACTTTAAGTGCTTGAATAATCAATATTTTGGATTTGGATTCTAAATCTAAAAACGCAAAAGGGTAAACACATACAAGGCACGCTAAACTAGAATTAAAGGCAATTTAAAATTCTTAACGACATTTAAAAAATACTTAAAGCAAATTAAAACAAACTAATTAACCAAATAAGACAAATTATAACTCTAAAATTTCAAAATGCAAATTTCTAAAGCTAAATGCATTAAATAAATTTTTAAAACACAGAAAATATTTTTTTGACTTTTTAAACTATTTTTTAAACTAAATAATACTAAAAATGAAAGTAAAAATACTAAACTTAATTCTAATTTTTTTTAGAAAATTTATAAAAGTACTAGATACTATTCCTAAGGTTTATAAAGAAACGAAACAATAAGCTCAAGCCAATAAGCCAGGAAAAATCAAATAAGCAAATAAGCTAAGTATCAAAGAACCTATAAGAATTAAATGGTGCAAGACATGTATGAAAAAGACCCAAGGGCGCGTTGGTTGAGGTGTTGGCGTGCTAAGGTTCGAAACCTGTGACTTCCTTTTTGGTAAAAACATTTTTTTTAATTTTATTTTTGAAAAAGCTAAACTATAAGCTAAAATAAGCTACTTTTAATAAATGGACTTTTGACTGAAACTTATTTTTAAGCTAGGAAAAGCACCAATCAAAGTGACAGTTTACTTAAGAATACATTTTTGCTTAAGGCTAAAACTGCTTGGCTTTTATATTCACTAATAAGACCAAATAAGCTAACTACAGGCAATTAAGTAGAAACAGACCTAGGCCTAAACCTAATAAGCATAAATGATAAAAAAATAAGCTGAAAAGCACCACAAACCACTTTACTCTAAATGACACTTTTAAAAGACTTTTGACACAATTTAAGCTTAAATTTAGAACTAATAAGCACTTGACATAAGCTAAAAGCTAACAACAGATGAAGAACTAAACTCAATAGACTCAAATAAGCAAATAAGGTAAAGAAATAAGCTAAAATAGACAAATGCAAATGACGGACTACACTATCATTTTTGGACTTTAAAGATTAATGACTTTTTTAGCTTAAAATTAAGAATCAAAAACTACTTGTGACACACTAAAGACTTAAGACAGATAGAAACCTTACTAAAATAAGCTAAATGAAAGCAAATTAAATCAAAATTAAGCTAGATTCTAGACTCAAATGATCCGCTCATTAAAGACTTTTAAGCACAAACCTACTATTACCACTATTAGACTGACTTTATTCAAAAATTCTCTAAAAGCTATTTCAAGGGATACAAACTCAAAACAGATGCTAATTTATGCTAATGAAATTCATTTAGCTCTCAAAAACCATACCTCAAATACATCTCTAAAAAAGTTGACCCATAAGCTGTTTGAACAACTTTTGAACCTGCAGCCTAGAACTTTTGATAACACAAGCTTCAAAACTCATCAAAACCAACTCTAAGCTTATTAAAACTAGCTTTAAGACTAAATTAAAGCTTATTAAAACCAGTTTGATAACCAAAAACAGACTTCACTTGAATTTGCCATGATAAAAATCCTTAACCCAAACACCCCTTTAGATAATGAAAATCTAAATTTAAACTAAAACAGACTTTAAAAAGCTTTAAATTGCATTAACAGATTGAGAGCTAAGATTATTAAAGACAAATAAGCTAAAACTAAGGAGAATAAACACTTATCAATAAGCTACACTATTAAGCTAATTTAACTAAAAATTGGACAGTTTCAAATAAAACTTAAACTAAACTAATTTAAACTAAACTCTAGACATATTAAGCTAACTTTAGGTAGGACAAGCATATATAAGCAATAATAAGCACAAGCACAGATTAAGCACAAATAAGCAGATTGATAAGCTAAACAGTACTTAAGCTAAGAGAAAGAGTAAAAGAAAATGTGTATCTTCATCCCAGCTTAACATGGATTTAATTTGCTCAAAGGAGCTTATCTACAAGCTCCAGCTTGTTGAAAACAAGTTCAACAAGCTGGTAAAGCCCCATAAGCCCATCCAAATCTGGCTTATCATCCTGGAAAGCTTATAATGACTTTTTGAGTGATTTAAGGTGAACAACTTATTCAGTTTGGCTTTTAGAAAGCTAAACTGAATAAGAACTAGCTTAAGAGTTATAGAGAGCTTAATGACCTTATTAGCTTATATCTAAACAGATTTAAACCATTATTACTTAAGAGTAAAACAGAATTTAAAGAACAATTTAAATGAAACTTGGAATTTTATTAATATTAAAAGAGATTACAAGCTGTTTTATAAAGAAAATTACATTAAAAAGGACAATAAGCTAAACATTACACTAATAAGCTATTTAAAAAGCTACACTAAAACTACTAAAAGCTAGATGATCCTCCTGTGTGATTTTGCTCTTCTATTTATAGCGAGCGAGAGAAGGATCCAGAAGCAAAGGGAGTGTCCCAATCATCAAATCCTAGCCCTTGATTCATATTCAATCATCAATCCACCCTTAGATCAACACCACGTCTCGTCATCCAATAGGAATGCTATTGCCAGCGTGGCTTAAGTGTTGTGAGACATGTCAGGCTTGCCTTGTAGAAGGGAGGGCGTGGTGATTTGGGTTTTACCCTGTGTTTCGTCTCTGTTTAAAAACGAAAGGGGAAAGATGTACAGTAACTCTTGGCGGGTATTTATCTCTTTGACCAGGGAAATGGGAATTGTGGTGTTGGGCTTGACTTTAAATTAGAACTTGGGCCGGATAATGGATTAATGGTTAAATGGACTTAGGAATTTATGGACTTGGATTTAATAAAGGCTTATTAATAAGACTTATGGATTAATAGATAATGGGCTAACCTGGCCCATGAAACGGGTACGGGTTGGCCCATTAAAAATGAATACGCCTTCGGCTTTGGTTTCTCACGCTCTTTTCATGCCCGTGCTTGGTTTTGTCCGTTTTGGCATCGTTTTTGTCCATTTTTAATATATCCGTTACATGCAAGACATAATTCACAATACAAACGTATACAATGTATTTTTTATGTATTTTTGGTCATTTAAGCTCGTTTCAATAAGGTAAATTGATATGTGATTAAACATATATAAAAAATCCTCCATACTAAACTATTGCCGTGTTCTCACTCAATGTCATAAACACACATAAAAAACTAAAGATTTCAACCCTCTTAGACTAATTACCTCGAAAATTAGAATCCTTAGACTAATTACCTCAATAGTTTACATTCATTCATATCATAACTTTAAGGATCAACGGAACAAGAGACACTAAAAGGATATATTCATCGTCCTCAATTTTTCACCCGCCCCAAACCAAGCTTAAAAACGAAATCATTGTTAAATACAAGTTAAGATGCTAACACTACTCATAAATGCTAATTGTGTATGCATAGCTACTTTTCGCTTCCTTATTCCTAAATCCTCTAAGGGTTTTATTCTTATTATTGGTGACAAATAAATTATGTCCTTATTTAGATAAAGTAAACCCGGTTTAGACCATAATTAGTTTGAAATCCTTTCCTAAAGAGACGATATGGTGAGAATAAAGTCCACATTAAGGATTCTAATTTCGCATGATTTAGGGGTTATCCTTTTTATTTCATCCGAAACAACTCAACTACGAGTCCAGAGACGGAGACTTTATTTAGATAACCTCGGAGTCGAAATTTGGCTTTATTCTTCTTATTATTATTATTGCAACATTATTAAACTTTCCGGTCTTTTAAACAACTGCCACATCGGTATGCGAGCCGACCATGGTCCAGGAGTCTTATTTCGACCAGGAGATCCTCGACTTTTTGAAGGCTGCAACATCGGCAGCGAACCGACCAGATGCAGCAAACTTTTATCAGTCTTGGATTTATTATTCTTATTATGGGCCTTCTTTTGAAGACTGCCAGCAACAACATAATACTAACTGATAATTTTTAGATTTTCAAAGATTCTCAAAAAACAAGCCTGAAAAAATGAAAACTAACCTGCAATTGGTTTTGACTAAACAAGTGAAGGATCACAGTTTTGGAACTCGCAACTAATTCAATCAACTCATCATGGCTTTCATGTGCATTACCAGACTCCATAAATTACTATTATAAATTTGTAAAAAGAAGATAACATTAATAGCTAGTATTACCATCATTTAGAAAACGTATCACTTGGAGCATCTAGTTATGCCCAAAGGTTAGTGTACCTGCATACACCCTAGAATGAGTTCTGGCTGCGAGAAAGACCCCGTAGAATATAAGTCGCGGGGTTTCCCAGAGAACCATCACTTCCAGAAATACCGGGCTTCTACTCTCGTGATTTCCATTGTTACACCAGCTTTGAAATCGAGCCAACTCGCCTAAAACATGATAAACATCTGTCATGATTGGTGATAAAGCAAAATCAAAATGACTTCAATGTCCCGAAAACTTACTTAAAAAACGAGCTGCAATAACTGCGGCAAGAATACCACCATCTGGATGTTTATTTGGGCCAAACCCATCATTCTCTGTTGCCAAGCACCTAAGTGCAACTTCAACTCAGATACTGTCCTTAATAGACACACACATCCATGGGTTTCCTTCTCCTATTATAAGAGTTAACGATTAGTGCAACTACTTATGGGTCAACCTCCCCCATACACTGTGGAAAGAGACGATATTGGGACCCACAACCCGTGGAAAACGGTATTGGGAGTTACTTACTTATGGGTCAAAGCTTAGAAATCAAAAGAAGCACAAAAAAGGGCATATAAACTCACTCAGTAGCAATGTTATAGACGAAGATAGTATTTCCATAGCTACAACATTTTCTAACTCAATTTGAGCTGCAGTATGTTGCATCGCTTGAGTAGTACTCATTCTAATAAATAAAATACAGCCTTTAACAAAATTTAAAGCACAAAATTTTACATGGGTTTAGAAGCATACCCAATCCTCAAATTCCGTCAAGCTATCAGAAGTATCAGGATCCTCTGTCGATGAGTTTCTGAAGGACGTTTCAAAGGCTCCGCAAGTAAACTAAGCAATGTATGAGCACCAATGCAGGAAATCTCCACATTGAAATTAGAGCAAATTCCTGCAGTACATTGCTGAAACAAAACAGCCAGTTTTGATACCAAATAAGAACCAACACAGTGAGAACAATGGCAAGTGAGCCATCATATTTTTCAACATCAGATGAGCCATCATATTGATGGTTTATACAGGTTCACGCAGCAGCTTATGCACGACACAGGATAACAAGGAAAACAAGAACACAAGGAACAGGTATGTTGCCTAACACGCAATTTTATTATATTGAAGAAACTAACTCAAAACTTCAATTCGGTACAATGTAATGCCCTACCCTCCACGGTATATATAGACTAATCAATACGTATTAGACTATAACTAGGATTACATTTAATATCCTAAATAAACAA